>JANHZU010005570.1:58899-82758 GCA_032468055.1 Acrochordus granulatus | reverse complement strand
CTGCCAGAGACTAAACACAAAAGGAACAGTTGCATTTAACTGCTCCAGTGTGTTGATTGTCCTGAAAGTGAATGTAAGAGAAGTTATCCTTGCTTAAGAGTGAACAAGAACCCAACCTAAAAAACAACTCAGGCTTTCTGCTCTCTCCCAGGATCTTCTGGCAGTTGTTTTCTTACCTTTTGCAAATTTGAGGCTGGGGGAAGAGGGGAAGACCCTATATGGTAAAAAGCCTGCTACAAATATTCTAAAAGAATAAAAATAAATAAAAGAATTAAAATTAAAGAATTAACCAAAAAAGGAGAGGGACCTCTGTGCTTTATGTGCAAGTCAAAAAATGCCAGAACGGAAAATTTTTGTTTTGAGATATATATATTTTTTGTTGATGTGTGTGTAAATTTAAGAGTGTCTGAGTTGCAGGGTTTTATATATATATATAAATGAAAAATAAAAAAGCTAAAGGAGTCGTCAAGAATTATCTCTTGTGCATGTTGAGATGAAAAAGTAGAATCTCGGAATGGTTTAAATTGGCTGTGTTAAGAGGAGGAGCAAGAAGCTTCACTCTGCACGTGTGTCTGCTCACAATCATTATCAAGCAACGCACAGCAAGTCAAAGCTTGACCTTTTAGTGTGGCCATCAAGTCTACAAGCAAAGTCTAGAGCAGTAATTCTCAACCTTACCAACTTTTAAGGTGTGAAGACTTCAACTCCCAAAATTCCACAGCCAGCATGTTAGCTGGGAATTCTGGAAGTTGAAGTCTACGCATCTTGAAGCGGCCAAATTTGAAATAACATGCTAGAATTTATTTCCCATAATCATTCAACTCCCTTTGGCCATGCTGGCTGGAGAATTCAAGGAGTTGAAGTCCAAACATCTTAAAAGTTGCTGAAGATGAAAACAAGCTAAAGCCAGAGGTCTAGTATTCACAAGATGTGAAACTGCTTAAAAAGCTTTCTCAAGCCCCTAAAAATTGGGGTGCACCCTTACCTGCACCTCAGCTGGGACAAGGAATTCCCTATCACAAAAAATGACATTGACACCAAACAAATCATGTGCTACAACAAAGAAATTTATTTAAAAATAAAACTTTTGCTTTTGTTTCTCTTTTCATGACACACATGAAATACCCTAAATGCCCCCACCCCTCCCACCGAGCTCTTTAGTGGGCCCCTTACCAGAATGAAAAATAAAAAATAAATAACATTAGTATAACCTCTAAAACATTAACAATGCATCTGCAAAACAAAAACAAGGACTTCAGCCCAAATGAATCTTAAAGCTTGGCTATTCTGTAAGA
The DNA here is from genome assembly GCA_032468055.1 of Acrochordus granulatus. NCBI lineage: Eukaryota > Metazoa > Chordata > Lepidosauria > Squamata > Acrochordidae > Acrochordus > Acrochordus granulatus. Next base: position 81,463 of record JANHZU010005570.1, on the reverse strand, counting down.
ATATTTACCTTCTGTTCTTACTCTTTACATGTCTGAAAGGATTAAATACTGCTAATATATTTTTATATTAATGATATTATAACTTTTAAAATAGTCAGTGAAAATCTGATTTTTTTAATACCAATATTAAATTGGCTCTCAACCTTCAGGAGAAATAAAGCTACTTATTATTAACCACTCTTTCCTATCCAGCAAAGATCATATATAATTTAGAGTAACCTTGCCCCACATCACACTTTTAGTCCTAAAGAATGGGAACTTTTCATCAGTGGGTAAAAACGGCACCCATGATTACTTCCACTGCTGCAAAGTTTGCTGCTAGCTACAGATCATCTCCTTCAATGCAACTGCAATGTGAAGATGCAAGGAGGCCACACTTGTAAGTAAAGAGATTCTCTGTGAATCTAGCAGACACTGAACACTTAATCCACAGAAAACTCCTTATCCAGCTACACATGCATCCAGTACACACATACACAAGAAATGAATGGAAATGTCAAAGCACAGTGCTCTAGAGGCAATGCTAGTAGACCATGCTTTGCCCCTTTAGAGGCCAAAGGCAGAAGATGCCCACCAAAATTGGCCCAAGGCAGGCTGTATGCACACCTTGAAGGTGCCAAGTAGATTTTGCTTCCAGGCTGGTAGACTCCATTTCAAGGAGGAAACCAATGATGGAAGAGTTGCAGTTCCAATGGCTACATTTGATTTTTCCAGCAGCACTCTTTACCTTCAAGTACAGCTTTGGGGAGGAAACACCAGCATTTCGTTGTTAATAACGAAAAAGCTATGAGAGGAGAGCTGCTTTGGCTGAGTTGCTGTTAATACAGCCATGCTAGCTGGTGGCCAATTTTTGGCTCTTTCCTAAGCTACAATAGCCAAGGAACTCCAGGGTTCTGCAGTCAAGTTTTACAACTAGTTTCAGATTCATCCTTGGAGAGAACAGCGTTTTCCCTATTAAAAAGGCACTATACATTTGGCTTTCAGTAAAAAAAAATCAACCTTTTTTAAATTAAGAGATGTGGCAGGTGGATGAAAGTCAAATGTAAAAGCAGCAGGGAACACATCCCAGGAAGCATCTTTCCCTGTATCTCCCTTGTGCTTGCTAAACTATGACATTCATGTGGTTCCTAAAGAGACACTTTAAAAATGTCCTTGTGAAATTTAACAAGTGGAAAAGAAATCAAAGAACACATGTAGAAGAATCTAGGCGGCTACATTTATGGCAATACTTTCTCTGATCTATCAAATCCACGGAATGGCACCCAAAGAGGAAAAAAGCCTCCCCTAGCAAGGACACAGGCTTTAATGATGCACAGAACTCACTTCCATGCAGAGGCTTCACTCGCAGGAGTGTCAACAATTCCCGCAGGATCACACACACATCTTCAGTCTTGCAAAGAACTTACTGATTCCTGAACTGAAACAGATTTAACTGCCACCCTGCAGAGAAACCAAAAAAGGTTCCACCAACTCTGAGGGTGTGGGGAAAACAGCAAAGCCATTGCACCTTTTTAAAATAAAAGTCTCCTATCCTGCCCTGGCAGCAGGGATATAGAATTTCCCTTGCATCTAGGTGCCATCACCTTCTCCCTCACAAACATCAAGAGTTTTCTTCTTGAGGCCTCCAAGCTCAACAATGGTATCTTGATTCATCTGCAAGCTTGGACTGGCATTATCAACTTCCAGAGAGATCTTGGCCCCCGCGTTGGTGCCTTCTGCTGCCCACAGAAGACCTTCTTACATCAAGGAGGCACCTCAGAAGAAAATGTTATTTTGCAGAAATCATCTCCTCTGGCCTCTTAGAATAAAAACCTTGACATCCTTAACTAGGGCAGAGGAATTAATGCTATTTAAACAACCCAAACATGCAGTGGATCTCAAGATGCCCATTTTCATTCCAGGGTACATGCTCTTACCCTGCAGACGGTACTGAAAACTTGGGAAGCAGATGAGGAAAGAGGAATAGTAGAGAAAAAAGCTGCTTGCTGACCTTTCCCTAGACCACAAAAGTCTCATCCTATCTCTTCCCTGAGTACCCAGGAAAAGCAGCATCCGGAGTTAAAACCAAGGAATCATTGGGTCAGTGCTTTTCCCAAACATGATTCTTTTGTTCTTGATGTAACAAGCCAGGAAAAAGGACTTGTCTTTTATGCTGTTTCATGGATGCCCAATACAAAACGGCTGCATTTTTACTTTTGAGCAGGTAAGAGTCCAAGGGGTGCTACATACACTTTCTTCCATAAATGTCTAATGGACTATGCTTGTAGTTAACTTTTAATTAGAGTTCTACAGGAAAATGAGAGGTTGGGTGAGAAAGCCATAAGGCATCTAAAGACTACTAAGACGGCAGCTTTGTGGTTTCCATAACATCAGGAATGTCACAAGACAGCTGCTGTGGCCCAACCCAGCCCAGATAATTTCAAAGCACAAAAGGTTGGGGGCTGCAAAACTAAGCAGCTTCTACTCCCCACCCACACAAGCACTTTCCCCAATCTAAGTGACGGCTGTCAGCATCTGTCATGCCGTTGAATCCAGTGTGTGGCAAGTAAGTTGGCATCAGGAAGAGGCTGACTTCCAAAGGAGCACTGAACACGACAGCAAGAACCAGAGAAAGGAAGAAGAGGAAAAGGAAGAAGGAAGTCACTGAAACCTCTTGCTTCATCCAGAGTCTGTACCTGACAGCAGAAGGTGTGAAAAGCCTGAGACAAAACATACAGCAGCAAATAGGCCCATCTGTAGTATCCAAAACCACCAGGGATGTAGAGATACCTTCAGCATCTTGGCCTCTGGTTGGAATTCACAGCACAAGACAAACTGACCAAGCCCTTGCCCATTCTACCGGCAAAGGAAACCGGTGACTAGGATCAAAAGTTTAACAGGTCTGTTCTCTTAAATCAGAAAGTGCAAGGGGGCAGGTGGGCAAAGAGAGGAAACCCCAAAGAGATACACAAGACTGTTGAAGACGCACCTATCTGCTCCATTTCACTCCACTTGAACACCTGGACTTGCACAAAACCCTGATGACCGATTCTCAGCAGAGGCAGGCCCCGGCTTCACAGGAAGTCCCTCAAGGAACCTGTAATCTCCTCCAGGCCAATGCGGGCAAAGGACTGCCCAGGCAGGTAGATGCATGGGGCTCCAGGTAGGGCCAAGGGAGGTGCTATGTGGCCACATGTGTGGAGGAAGAAATGGAGACAAATTCCCGGAGAATATTCTTGGCCATGTCAATATTGTTGTGGGCGATGAGCAGGGCTTTCTGGATGTCCTGATATGAGTAACCTTGGCTCATGAGATTCTCGATCTCAGTGGAGAGCTGTGGGGAGGCCACAGGGACTGGCCCTGCCCCACTGGCCTGCAGGCAGCTGCCTGCCTTCCGTTCAGAGTTTATTCTCCGAGGCAAAGGTTTTGGGGGCCTCTCTGGAACTTGGGAGACGTCTGAGACATCTGCAAGAGAAAGCAGCACATGGCTGAGAGGAAGAGATTTTTAACAGTAGGTCTCCTGCTCTATCAGATTCCAGGTCTAAACTCGTTTTGCTCCTTCTCTGGCCACTGATGTTCAGGTCAAACAACCCTCATGCACACCGTAAGTCAGGAAGAAACCATGGCCTCTGAGCACTATGAGCTACAACTGATTGCCATAAGCTTTACTGAGGCAGGCTGTGTGCACTGGGCAGTAGGAATGACCTTGAGGTCATCAACAGCAGGAAGAGCTGCAATGAAGGCAATGGTCAGATAAAAAAGTCTGAGTCCAGGGTAGAAATGTAATTTGAGAAAATGTCTCCGATGTGCCTCTTCCTAGTTATCATGAAGATAAACGAAGGGAGGAAGTGCATTCAGACTTGCATGTTTTTGTTTCTGCAACATTATACAGGTAGTCCTCGACTTACAGCTATAATTGAGCCCTAATTACAATCATAATTCATGGAGGTCATTAAGCAGGTCCCCATGTGACTGCACTTGATTTTATAACTATTTTTGTGGTGATTGTTAAGTAGATAAAGGGCATTTTGAAATAAATACCAGGAGCTGGCAAAAAACATCAAAAATGGCCATTTGACTGTAGGATATTGCAAACAACTGTAAATGCGAATCAACTGCCATATGCCTAAAATGCAATTTTGTGTGTGCACGTGTACAGCCTTTGAGACTTCAAAAATGGGCCATAAGTAGGACCTTATGTAACTTCAATCAGTCATTAAGTGATCAATCATTAAGCAAGGACCAATCTATTGTAAACTTGTATTAATGTTAATAACTGGCATCCTAGTCTAGTCTACCTTGAAGGGGTGACATTGTTGGCACTCATGTGCTTTATCCTTGCAAAAGACTTTCTAAGCAACTCTTCAGAAGTGCAAGGAAATCAAAGAGGTCAAAATGGTAATGCCTGCTAATTCCTCCCTTTTCTTAAAGACAGAAAGGGAAAAGTGGATGAGGACTTGAAAGAGAGCAAGAAAGTCGGTTTCTGTTTCAAAATCCAAGGACAGGATTTCTGTTTAACATTTTGCTGGGGATTGATACCTGCCACTGCCTCTGCCTTCAACCTTTTATGCCCTGCCTAACAAAGTAATATTGGGCTGTTTCCCACAGGTACACCCCACCCACCACACTGCCCAAGGACACACTTAAGCACCTGTTAGAAGTTCGCCGTCCAGAGAAGCACGGCTGAAGGAGGAGGTTGCATTGGAGATATCGGACAGCGTGTGACGAGTTGTGGCTGTTTGGATGGATGATCGGGGAACATCATATCCATCTTCCTCATTCTCTGATCCCTCTGGACCATTGGGGGCATCATCCTCAGCTACTGTGTCACCAACATCTGCAAAGGATTAAGCCACAGCAGATCTTTAGTCCTCTGGCCTGCAGGCCCATTTGGGGGAGGGTTTCAAGAGGAACACAGAGAGTCCAAACCTAAAAGCTGAACCAACTGCACAGAAATTAAAGTTAGGAGACACAGCAGATATAAAAGCAGCCTTTCAATCTGAAAGCAACTGGGAAAGAATGTCGGGATCACCTTTGCAGACCCCATGGTTTCTTCACTGTATAGAAAGCAAAGAGATGGTAACTGTTGTGCAAATATTGCTGACATTCTCAGAAGGGAATGGCTCAATCCTTCCTCCATCAAAAGGGAGGAGAAGGAAAATGTGATGTTTGAATGAAACACATACACAAATATACAAAGACAAAGAAAGCAGAGGCATTGGTTGGAATGCTTGTGCTGTTTTAAGTGTGCTTTTCTTATAAAGAGACACTGGTTTCTTGGTTGATTTTGGCTTCCTGCGACATAAATCTACCTTAAATGGTACTTCATTTCACAGGAAACTTACCAGACACATTGGCAGCTTCAGAGGAACATGGAGCTGCCTGGGTTTGAATGTTGAACATTGCTTCATAAGTAGTCCCCTCTATTTCTTGGTCACACTCCAATACTCTGAGCAAAGAAAAAGAAAGGGCATTGGATTCAGGAACTTACTCAACTGCTACAACAGGAAGAGACCATTGTGCTCAAAGGTTCATTGCAAACATACAGACTTCTTAATGCCAGTCTATATGTCTCCTTATCTCATGTGCTGCTTAAGTCTGAAAATGTCCCTGGCCATCATACTTCAGGAGAACATCAGCTTTTTTATCAGGTTGCTACCCAACCCTATGCCAAGCCTCAAACATAGGGGTCAAACAGTTCCAACTTACAATGTTGCAGGGAATTTCAAAGGCCAGCTGATTAACTACTATTTTCCACCCAAAGCCTCTATAACATCTCAATCAAAATCACAAATACTACAGGATCATTCATTCATTCATATTTCTAAACCACCCATCTCCCTCAGAGATTACTCTCTCACCGTGAACCTGGATTAATTTCCAAAGGCAGTTTGACATCAGACTTTTGCCCAGCACAGCCAGGGAGTACCAGGGGCAAGGAGGAAGGGGACATGTACTCTGAGTCTTCCTCATTCCCAGAGGCCTCTCCAGATAGTGGCTTTGGGGCAAGCAATGATCTGAGGGGAAAAGAGAAGAATGGAGAATACAGGTTTGTAATCAATGACAAAAAGCAGCTTGATGCTCTTTGCTAATAAAACTTTTTAAAGAAAGTTTGGAAGGCTTTTTGTCCAGGTGTCAAATCTTTCAAAACCTTAGTTTTGCGACTTGCAATGCTCAGTCTTACATCACAAATGATACTTCTGATGATATGGTTGCACATACCAGGCCACAAAGCTTAACACTGTCTTAAAACATAGTTGCCTCTTACATTATCAGCTATTGAGATTTGATTTAATCCTACCTTAGGTTCATAATGCTGAACTCATATGATTTTTCCTAAATACAATTGCTTAAAGCCACTGGGCTTCAACACAAAATATCCACAAACAAAACAAAAACTCCAGCCAGATTTACCTAAGGAGATTAACATAAAATAGCCCACACTATTTTGTGCATTTCAGCTTCTCAGGAAGCAATGCTTTCCTTCCATTACAGAGAGGATCAGAAACCACCCAGGAATCAGATGCCAGTTGGAAACTTCCCCCAGAGTTATAACTACTTGTAACTGATTGTGTAATTCAACTCTCTATTGCGGGTGATAAATTCTTCCAAGTTTCAGTGGCTGAGCATCCTTGAGCACAAAACTTACCGTATAGTAAGAGAATAGATGGCATTGGCAGAAGAAGAAGGTTTTATTTTAGCGTGCTCACTGTCTGAGCCAGCAGAAAGCCCACCAAGTTGGTTCTGCAAAAAAACACTACATCAGATAACACCACTAGCATATGGTCGGAGACCAAGAGATATATATTATTAAGCCTACTGTGAACTTTTTTTTAGTTATGAAAATGCCTGTTTTGGCATCCATTAGCCTATAGTCAGTGTATTAGATCTTTCTCTGAAGGAGGATGTTTCCACCAAATATTTGCCTAAGTGGCTTTTACAAGCTAGGAGAGACAGGGACCTAAACATGTGACTGGAGTATCCTAGGACCTTGCCCATTTCCTCAGGAGTTATAGTACCAAATTCCTCCCAAGTAATCTAGAAGGGCCATATCTCCCCCATCTCAATGGTCTAGCTTCAAGCAACTTTATCCTCTAGAACTAATCCTATTCCCATTGGCTTGCTGTGGTTGTCTTTTGCAGCTTTACAAATTCCATAAACAAGCCATTAGCCAGCCCATTTTGTGACTCTGTTCATTCAAAAGACCAGAGCAAAGATGCAAATCTGCTTGAATCTCTCCAGCCTTCATCCCCCATGACTTCCACAGAGTAGACAGTGGGGATGTGTTAATGCTCCCACCATTTCCTTTCTTTCAGATCTTACAAGGTCCAAGGCCCAAGATCTCTGGGATGGGGCAAAAGGCAGTGGAAAGCTTGGCACGTACACTCACCACCGGTGTGTCCAGGCTCAGGGTACTGCCAAGTCTGTGAGTCTCCACCCTGGAATCCATTTGAGAAGGCAGGGAGAATGGGAGGGAATGGCGGTTCTTCAGCTCCCGACTGGCCCAGGTTTCAGTGGGAGCTTTCAGCATTGGTCGCGATGGCCAGAGTTCACCCTGACGGTTACAGGGCATGGGGGGCAACTTGTCCCTGGGAGGACAATCCCCTGGAGTGCAGGGTAAGGGTCGCCTCTGGGGCCGAGTCTCTGTTGCAATGGCATGGGGCCTGTCTGGAGGCGGAGGTGGTGGAAGATCTCGATGAGTTGGTGGGATCGGCAAAGGTTTATCTTTGTGGAGAGAACCAGGTGCAGCCTATAAAATAATGGAAAGCCTCCAAGAAACTCTCTATAACTGGATTTTCTTTCATGTAAGTACCAAAACTTTAAAAAACGAAAATGAAAACTAATACAAATTATTATAAATTAAGGAAGAAAAAAAAAGAAATCAAAGAAAAAGTGTTAAGAAAAGGAAAATAGGTTGAAGAAAAAAGATAAAAGAAGTGACTTCTGATATTCTTCACAGCAATTATAAGTACAATTATATTTTAACTTCTTTCTCTTAAGCAGTGTTTTTCTACCTTGGCAACTTTAAAATGTGTGGATTTCAACTCCCAGAATTCCCCATGCTGATGAGGGATTCTGGGAACTGAAGTCCACACATCTTAAAGTCACCAAGCTTTGAGAAACACTGCTTTGAAGTTACCTCATTACTCTTTTTTTCTGTAATCTTCTATCATCTTCTTCTATAATATATCTTGTCTAATCATCAGTCATAAATCACATGTTCATTTTTTCATCTTATGCAAAAAGTCTGTAAGAGGTTTCCAGTCATCAACAAACCAATAATTTGATTCTCTTTAGTAAGTAACTGTTAGAGGAAAGTGAATTCAAGGGTGAGCACCACACAGCCAAAGTTATACTGGGCAGGAAGAAATGTGATTCTGCATGTCAAGGCTGTCAGTCTGATACAGGGGTGTCCAACCTTGGCAATTTTAAGATGTGTGGACTTCACTTTCCAGAATTCCCCATACTGATTGGGGAATTTTGGGAGTTTAAGTCTTTATATCTTAAAGTTGCCAAGATTGGATATCCTGATCTAATACTTCATTTAACTCAACAAATATTTTAGCCAGGGTGAGGAATTATCAAGAAAAGGGAAAGGTGAAATGTCTATAGGGCCAGTGAAGAAAATTAATCAGGCCCAACACATTCCAGACAGACATCTTTTCAAGGACATTGTGTCAGACTACAAGAGAGCTACAAGACAGCTGGTACCTTGGAAGTGGTTCCTGGGCTTGAAGCTCCAGATGGGTTGGACACACGCTGCTGCTGCTGCAGAAGGTCCAACCGTGGAGGTACCGGGGGAAGTGCTACTTGTGGAGTCATTGAAAATGGCGAAGGAGGACGTTCTACCTGAAGAGATGCCAAAAGAAACTGAGTGAAAACATTTCAAAAAATCCAATCTAACCCTCAAGACCTCCATCATCAAGCTAAATGACTAAAGACCCATCACATTTAACATCAGTAGTTATAAAGACCTTTTAAAAACTGATGCTGACCCTTCTGAAAACCATCACAGATCCACTACTGGATCCCCTGCAGTTTGCCTGTTGAATTAACAGGTCAACAAATGTTGCTTTCAATATATCACTGCATTATATCCTGCAACATCTGGACTGTCCAAAGACTTATGCACAGATCCTTTTTGTGGACTTCAGTGTTTAATACCATCATCCCAGAAATCTTAACTGCAAACTGACCCAGCTCACTGCATGTGCCCATATCTGTATGTGAATAACCAGTTTTCTGACACAGGAAGCAACAGGTGAGGTTAGGGAAAATTACATCCAGTACTTGGACAATCAGCAGTGGTGATCTCTCTCTGCTACTTTTCTCCCTCTGCACCAATAACTGCATCTCTAGTGACTGTCAAAATTCTGAAGTTTGCTGCTTTACTGGAGTCAAATTCCTTGCATGTCTAACCATGCTTGGCCAATAAAGTATCTGAGTATCTGAAGTTACCACTAGCTTGGCATTTCAAGTCACCTTTTCTTCAACTTTAATGAGAAATCTGCTGTTTATATCTACTAAAGTATAAGAACAGATTCTCTTCCTTCCTGTTAATTTCAATACCTCAATAATAAAAACATGCTTTGAATGGAAATGTTCTATCACCAATTAATTTGCACTCTATACTTGAGCATAGTTTTTAAAACCAACTAAGAGCCAACACTGTCATCTTAAGTACAGCCATCAGCTGACGTGCCAACTTGGAACAGGAATTGGTCTCTGTTGGGACACAGCAATCCCAGAAATCATTACCAGGTTTCCAACAGAGGAGAAAAGAAAATTGGTCTATATATTATACAAATCAAATGCGGTACACCAACAGGGAAACAATAGTAGCTTCAGCAAAGGCTAAGTTTTCTGTGCTGGTAGTAAAACCATAACTCCAATAGAGACTCAAACAGCTGCAAAATTAACCAGCACTCAGCAAGTACAAGGAGATAATACTGACAAGCTCAGCTGTAGAGTAGGCAGGTGTGAAAGACAGCAAAAACACATATGCGCACTTTGCCAAATTGAGTTCTGCACTGCTTAGTCTCAGACTGCTGGGAGGAAATATATTGGGATGGAATGCAGGCAGAATGTAACATTGTACATTTTACTGCAAAACTCCCAATCCACTCTCAATTGTAGACATCCATATTGACAATACTGACATTCAGTTAAGGTGGAATAGTGACAACAGTCTGAAACTAAGTGCTGGAAAACCTATAGAAATCTGACTCACGTGATTCACAGAGGTCAAACTAAAGCAAAGCACATCTGGAATGGTTCAGGATCTGTACAAAAGACCACTCTGAAGCTGCTTGGTGGCTCCATCCATCCATCCACCTACCTATCCATCCATCCACCTATCCATCTGTCTTTACATTACTTCCATAGAAGAGACCAACAGTCCATTCTTACCTTTGCACCAGCCAGCTCCTTCATCATGAAGAGTGAGTCATCTGTTCTGTCATCATCGTCATCGTAGTTTGGAGAAGGGGCCCCCTCTGCACCTTGCCGCAGAAGCCCTCCCCCTCCTCGGGGATCAAAAGGGTCCACAACAATAGGCTCCGTGCCTTTAATTTCACACCGGCAGAATGGGCATCCCTGCCCCTCTGATTCCTGTAGGCAGAGAGCGGGGAAGAACACAGGGATCAAGCTGATTCATTCAGGGTCACACTATGAAATGTGGCATACAGATTATCTTGGCACACAGGAAGGAAGAAAGAAGACTGACCGTGCAACTTGCTATTGCAATAGGAAAACTAACTAGCTTGTGTGTATGACTAAAAGACTTACGAGAACAGCAAAAAAGAGCAAGACAGATCAAATGACACACACATAGCTCTCTCTCGCACTCACTCTCACACACACATAATATATATAATACGCCACTCCACATTTCCCAATCTCCCTCTTGCTGCAGAAACCACTGGTGCACAGTTGCTTAAAGGCATATAAGTTGATATGGCCTACCGAAAAACATCCATTCCAAGTGTCCTCTGAAAAGCTGGGGATAGCAGTGATACTGACACAACATGTCCAGGCAGGCAAACCGGCCAACTGCTGCTTTCTATGCAGTCTGCAGAGGGCTGTGTTCCAAGAAGTGGGACACTGACAAGGAGCAAATACCATACCTGCCATGATGTGAGACAAGAGGTGCACATGAGGTGACCACAGGGTTCTATCTTCACATCTTTGTCATTTTCTGCACAGATTTTACAGAGCTGGAAAGTGGAGCCCATCTCACAGTACAATTCATATTGCTCCTGAGGGTAAGAAGAAAAAAAGGGATAGATCTATAGATAGATGGATGGATGGAACCACCTTCCTAGAAACAGCCTGGACAGCTTTTAAAAGCCCTGCTTCAATAATATGGCAACTGAAACGTTAAAGATTGCAATGCATTAAAAAAAATCCATTGATGGCTACTTATTTCAAAGGGCGGGGGTACCAGTAACAGAACAGGGTGTGATTCTTAAAATCATAACTGCAAGGACCTTAATCTGCAGGCATTTCAAAAGAAGGAAAATCTAAGTAAAAGAAAATACTCCCTGACCCATATTCCTAATTACTCCATTTATTACCCTTTCTTCCAAATACAGACTTCATAAATACCTTGTACAATGTCTGTATTTCTACCATATGATTACGGTAAATGGAAGGAATGGAAAAGAATGGGTGGTCTTTGTTCACCTGTGTAACTTTAATGTGATCCTGTGGTGTGGGCTCACAGAGGCCAGTCAGATCAGGGTTCTGGTTTCTTCCATCAGGATACAAGTAACTTCAGAGGAGAGATGGAAAGATTATTTACTTAAAAAAAATAAACAGCTGAACAGAGCAGTCTCAGATAAATGAGAGAGATGGCACTCTCAGGGAGGATTAAATAAGGAGATAAATTATGAAGAGGAGGTTTAAAAACAGGGACCTTACAAAGCCCCAAATGCAGAAAATAAATGTTGAGTTGTGATTCCTCTTTTTATTAAAATAGAAAAGGTCTCTCAGCTTCAAGCTGCTGATAACCAAACCTGCTGCAATCCTTTAACCAATCAAAGGTGTGGTATTTTAAGTAAGCTTGCCATGATTTGCTCTAGGTGGACTTGCGCTGACATCATATGTATCATGACATCATCATGCAAATGACACAGATACCCACTGGCATCAGAGATCATCATGCAAGTTCGTAAATGCACTGTTTCCACAATGAGGCCCTGATACACCTGCCATCTTTTTGATGTAGCTGGGGTTTGATACAGATGCTTATCTGTCAAACACCGCAGGGCTGGAAAGAGAAACTCAATCTGTTGCGTATCTAAGAACTGTACAAACTTGAATGCCTCATACAGTACTGTTGGTTATATCAGGACAAGGAGAACAATCATTTTGGTGCAGAATACAAATGATCTGAAATCTCAGAGAAAAAGCTATGATATTCAGCTTTTCTAGGATACTCTGAATTCCTCTTTTCTTCCCTACTTTCCAATTACAGGGAGTCCTTGACTTACAACAAGTTGCTTAACAACCATTTGACATTACAATGATCCGTCCTCAAAGTTATAACTGCCATTCCACCCCCAAGATTATATGATTGTAGTTCGAATGCTTGGTAACCAGCTTGCATTTTCAACCGATTGTAGTGTCCCATGGTTACATGATCACATTTTGCAAGTTTTTGCCATTTTCAGGTAAAAAATGCTCATTGGATAATTCGCTTGACAATCATGTGATTTGCTTAAGACCATTGTAAAAACAGTTTACAACTACAAGGACTTACATCCAAAATTCTGGGCTCAACTGTGGTTGTTAAGTCAAGGACTACCTGTACAGATATATTATTTTAAAAAAGAGAGTTATACACCACACAAAAACAAGTCACTTACAAGCCTTCCCTGAAGCCATCAATCAGTGCTTGGAAAAGGGGTTTGTTGTGAGGAATTGTCTGGAGGATATTTCCATCTGCAGTGACATAGCCAATTGCCCACTGACCTAGTCGGGTACAACTCAGACGAAAAATGTAACTGAAAACAAAAAGAACATACAGAATGTGATAGCAGAACTAAAATGTAGAGAAATTTGGACCTCCCCACATATAAAGCCTTTTTTGAATGACAAGACAGCAGAATATCTTTTTTTAGACTTTCCTCACATTGGGAGTCATAATTATCGAAATGCTTTTTTTAATATACATTAATTACCATGGCAAGAATCTCCCACGCTTCTCAGCTGGCTTGATTATCACATGGGGCAATCCATACTAGAGAATGTCTAAGCTTGAGGGAAATGTATGACTCTGTAAACCACCCAGAGTCACTGAGATGGGTGGTATCTAACTCTGATCTAGTCTAAATCTAATCTAATCTAAATTTGATTAATATAAATCAATAGGATTAATCCTGCAACTGCAATTTACAGTATTTCAAATTTAGGACATGCCTTGTGTCAACTGTTATGCATAAAAATTACATCACAAACTGACAAAAAAGGTTGTCTTTAAGCATTTACCTTCCAGGTTTGTGAATGAACTTCTGAAGTCGCGCTTTAACCTCATCATAGGTTAGGAATGCCATGTATCCAGGATGAGTCACTGCAAGGCTATTCCAGTTTCTGAGCAAAGAAGACCATGGCTTGGATAGGAGAAAAAAATTATCAGGCAGACATTTCAACAAAAAAACAGCCCTTCCTACTTTAGCTCCCCCATCCAGGAATCTGCTAATAACTGGATGAGGCCTTTTCCGTTTCTCATGCAGTCACATCCCTTTTGTGAGTTGACTTTAGCACCATTCAACATTGATTATCTTTAAGCTGGATTCACCCGAATGCGAAGGTAAAGACCGGACCAACAGAGAAAGGCCCGGATGAAAAACAGCACATTGCTAGCCAGCTAGTGCGAGCTAGTTTGCCCCTTGAAGTGCACTGTGAATGAGCCCATGCGCGCGAACCAAAGAACTAGCAACTTGGCTATCAGGACCCCTTGCAATGAGCATTGTGTGGATCTCCCTGACAATTGTAAAATAGCCATACAAAATAATTAAATATTTAAGTTGATATCACTTTTAAAATGGCAGCATAAAATTTAATTGCTCAGGGCATGACAACTTTCTCCTCAAAGCTATCCCTCCTGTCAGGGTATGAATCCTCCTGCTCCCAGAAATCTAAAATGACAGCACAAACCAGAGAGATTTTGGAGGCAAAGAAACCTGCAGATGGAAAGAAGGAACATCTAAAGACTGAGACTGTATAAGTCATGGAGATCAAACTGATAATTCTGATAGGAGAAAGCTGTTTCAGTGGAGAAACAACATCTGCATTAGAAAAGCCATGGCTTTAAAAAAAAGCCTACCTGAAACAGACGAGTAAAAATATCAAATTCAAACACTGAAATGTAATCGTTGCATGTCAGGTCAATAGTGGATTTCAGTGCCATGGCTTCCAAGCCTGAACTTATTGGATGGACTTCATGTAGGGCTTGGCGGAAGGTTTTCCATGGAACAATGGTCCTAGCAGTGGGATAAAAAATATTGAGAAATATTCTTTTGCATCATAGGGACTTAAAATATCTGCTGAATCAAATGAAAGACTTTTTCATCCAATATTCTCTTTCCTCTAACAGCCAATGAGATCTCTCTAGAACAGTATTTCCAAACTTAATATTTTAAACAAACATCAACTTTAATTCCTAGAATACCCCAGCCAGCATTGCTCAACTAGGAAGTTCCTGAGCAAGACAGAAGCTTCAGAGCATTGTCCCATTTATGTGTTCTAGCCATAAATATTCAAGCACACATCACTTCTGATACTGAACATAATATAGTAGTATTCATGTATACATACTTCTGATACTGGACATTATAGAGTAGTTTCCCCCATAAATTTGTCTTAAAACCATCCAAGTTAATAGGCATTCTGTCCACGCATAGATTCACAACCATAAGAGATGGAAGTAGACAGATGCAGATGGATTTGTTCCAAAAACAAACTGCCTTATTTAAAAGAAACGATGTACAATTACTGAAAGCAGACAACATCAGCTGTATTTCTTAATTTGTCCAGTAACTAGTTAAAGCAGCTACCGATGTAACAGCAATATAAAGGAAGGTAACATAATTGCATCCAAACAAGACCTCTGACATCTAATTGAACTCATAGATTAAACGAAGGAAGTAATGAAGGAAGACCAACACTTACAAATAAAATTAATGGTGCATATATTTTCTAAGTCTTAATTTGCAGATTTGCCATGCATATTTCATAGATGGAAATTCATATGAAAAGAGCATGAATCTAGTATGCAACCAAAATTAATCTCTAGAGATAACTAAAGTTTCAGCAATCTAGCCTCCTCAAGCCAAGGGAAACATAAGTTCCTCACTAAATCAACCATTCACAAATGTTGTCCCCAAAGTCAATGCTTCCATATTAAAGAAAGGATAAGATTGAAGACTATATGACCTTTTTTTGGCTGTTCAGACAGTTATAGAATATTTTCAAGGAAATATTTGAATGGTTTCACCCAGCCCTGAATGGTTTCACTGATAATCAAGGAAATATTTGAATGGCTTCACTGATAGTCTGGAAGCAGGGCGCGTTCCATATCAGGTATGATAGATGTACCAAAACCATGGTAGACCAATGTTTATGGGAACTCTCATTAATCCAGGTCATATTTTGTAGCAAAACTATAAAAATGTTTTGCAAACTTTCTTAAAAAAGGCAACTATATAAGCCAAGAGTCTTCGGAAATTGGCGGCATAGAAATGTGTTAAATAAATAAACAAATAAATTGGACTTTTATTTTTAGATGTTACAGAGAAATATTTCAACTCCCATCCAGGAGTCTTCCTCAGTCTCATATGAAAAAAAGGAAAAAATGGTAAGGAATATATGCACATTTTTCAAAAAAGACCAAGAAACTGTGAAACAATATACTCTGAATTCTCACGTAACAAGATGAAGAGGGAGGTTATAAGATTTTGAGAGACAAGCATGATAGACAAACCACTCTACTTACTTTTCCTCAAAAGCTTTTCTCCAGAACTCTGCTGCATCTGCCTTTGTGATTCGGAAGGTGTCTCCTTGAAAGAGGCCATTTGGAAATATGCCTTTCAGTTCTGCTAACATGTGGCTGAAGATCAGAGACAGCTTGGTCAAGTTCCGCCTGCAAGATCAGAAAAGTAAATCTGCCATGAAATGAGAAAGCAGGAACCAGGAACTTTGGTTTTCAACTCACATTCTGGATTGATTTTTCTAACAAATACAGATACTTTTTGGCCAAGCATAATTAAAGAAACAAGGAATTTGACTCTGGTACAGAAGCTCTCAGTGTACTTGCAAGACAACAGTAAATAAGAATATGAAGAAAATAAAATGTTATTTATGTATTCAAACAGAAAAATGTGCATCAAAAATGCAGCCAGTAGAAAAAAAATATTGGTAAGTATGTATACATATGAGCAGAACTTCCAGATTAATTTAAAATTCTTTGCACCACAGTAATCACTGTGTCCTGTCATATAGCATCCGTTTAAGTGTTCAGCTGAATTATGGCACGGGGAAAAAACTCTCTCTGTGTCTGGTTATTTTGGTGTGCAGTTCCCCATAGCGCTGTTCAAACAAGTTATGTCCTCCTTTCTCTTGATCCATGCAGTATACAGGTCCTCCATGGAGGGCAGGCTAACTGCTATTATTCTTTCTACACTCCTGACTATCTGTTGGGAGTCTGTACCTGTCCTGTTTGGTTGCTGCACTGAACCAGTGAGACATCAGTGGCAATTCATAGCAGTTTGGGAATTTAGATTTACAAGCCCTCTTTATCTCTTTAGGTATTTTATTTACTTACGCAGAAGGTGCAATAGAAAGATTGCTAAAGTGTGTGAAGTAAGGCAGAAAAACTATGGCCCAGCTAGTCCTTCAAACAGTGTTTATTATAGAGTAATCACCTGTCCAGACAGCATTACGTTCAAAATAATTGCATATCATAATTTAAGTATACCTTATTAAGCAAATTAAGAGTCAATACAATCAACTGGCTTGGAAACAGATCTTAGTTTCTTCAAGGAAAGAAATAAAGGGAGACTGCGTCTACTAGAAAGAATATTTTGGTTCAAAAGAATCCCCAGAAACCTCAAAAAATCCCTTTATCTTTCCTTTAAGGATTTAATAAATAAAATAAAGCAATGTTTGCACTCCAAAATGGCCCATTAAGTTTGGAAAACTGATTTTAGATGAAGAAGGGGAGAACATTTGATTTTTTTCCTTCCAGGCAAAAGACAAAGGAGGAGAGAAGGAAAGAAGATGAACTTTCAGCACATAGACATGAGATGAACTTTTGCAAAATAGCTTGAAAGGCCACATCTAAAGCATTTCAAAGGAGTTTAGCACGAAAGAAATACCAGGTTTCTCTCAGCAAACTGAGATGTCAACAGAGAGCCACATAGATAGGATGTTCTCAGCTTGAATGGTTGGGGATAGATTCTTCCTTCTTCCCCACCCCCTACCCCCGATCTGGGATTCTGAGATTTAAAATTAAAAAACAGTAATACAGATTTTAATCCCTCTTAGCTATCTTAAACAGAAAGATTAAAATTAACAAAAATTATTTGGAGAAGTCTTCTGTGATTTCCGCCCTTGAGGATGATCTTGTGATTTTCAAGTGTTAACAGGCAAATGAACAGAAATGTTCAAAAGCGTACAGGCCTCCCATGCTAGCACTACTATTTCAAGGACATGTTTACTTGGGTCTTTAATTCAGTAATCATCTTCTCCACATGTACTCTCACATTCTCCACAAAGGTTTACAAGAAAAGGGTGAATTTAGGATACAAAGAGGACTACTTCCGGAAGGAAATTATCAACCTCAACAGTTAGTGGTTAGTGAGAGGGAGTTCCTCGGCAAAACTGGTCTAATCAATAGTGCCAGATGTCAACTGACTTCAAAGAATAAGATTTCTCTTAGTGCTCTTTGGTTTTAAGTTAAATTAGAAGTGAGAGCAGCTGCTTAAGGGGCTTTTAAATCAACAAGCAATACAAGGGAAACTAACACCGTACACAATTTATTTTACTCACACATGTGCAAAGTCAAGATAGTGCTCTCGAGCTATAGATTCCTAAAGCCCCTCCAACATCTTACTTTACCCAAGGACTGCCTATTCTGCTAGTAGTGCCATCACATCATTTCCTTGTCTTAAAGATTATTTCTGGATTAATTAATGAGAGAGTTTGACTGATATGGCTACTTTGGTTCCAAGAAAGAAAAAGAAAGAAGGAACAAGCACCAATTACCTTTGGAACTTCATGACCATGTTGGTTTGAACATTTTATTTATGCAAAACTGTGTTTTAAGTATCAAATGCAACAGCCTCTGTCAGCACATATTAAGCATGATATGAGTTTTATTTACAGACTTATATCAAGCACCAGTGATGTGCCAGGAACAGATTATCTAGCAATGAGCAGCAGTTTTTATCTATTAAGCATAGAGTAGCTGTGATGGAATTTCTCCCATTTTAATTTTCAAGCAGGTAGCTGTGAGAGTTTTTATTACAGATTTTCTTCTTTTAAGAAAACACTAAAAACACTACTGTTTTTGCACCATTCTAACTTCCTAATTATCTTCTCAAGTTCATCTCGAGTGATCTCCCAGCGAATCAAATATGTCTGTGAGATTGCATGACAGAGAGCTCACAAAGAATTGAGCGAAGCTAATGCTTCTAAGTAGACAATCATTCTGGACATTTTAAAAATATGAACTGAAACGTGCTGCTGCCCAACAACTCCTGAGATACAAGTTTTGACTCTGGGCCAGACTGGTGAGTCTCAGATTTAAGGAGGTGGAATCGAAGCTTTGTACTGCAAGTGTCAATCACTGAAGACAAAGTAGCTTAACCACTCAACAGAATTAAAAATTAAAGACATATTAAATATGCCACATCCAAGCAAGGGATGTTTTGCTTTTCACTTCTGTCTGCTCAGCTATCCTATTCGTTCTTCATTACTTTAGACTCCAGATATCTTGAAAAAAGTCAAGAGGTCAACCAAGCACTCAGCCCCTCTGCAGCCTTCAGTAGGGCCTCATTTTCCTGAGTTCAGTTTTCTGTTGCCTTGCCTCTGACCTGAAGCAGGCTGTTCCTTTCCGACTTCCTGTTTGCTGGATAAAAACATTCTACCATGATAACAGCTTGTCTTGCAGAAGTCACTCAGATATCAACCCATTCTATCCTTCTTTGCACCCATAAAACTTTAAATCCATCCTTTTACAACTAGATCCTTCAGAACTTCCCACAATTCTTCAGAAAAATGTTTTTAGTCCATTACTGAGCTATTATATGTAGCAGAAAGATCACCCTTAATCTCAGTTGATGTCACCACAGAAGGCAGATCTGCTTTGCATCATGATTCATGAAATTACACATCAAGTCCACCACTGCAAACCAGGATAAGCAGAATTCTCAGGTTATGTTCTTGGAAGATAACTCTCTTGAATCAAGGCAGTTCCAAGCACTAGAAAATCTCTCAGCAGTTAATGAACATTCACTACTTTATATTGTTAATTCTGTTCATATGATTACCAGAAGCTAAATTAAGGAAGGGAAAACATACATAATCTGCACTGAAACAGCCTGTAAACACTTCACAGAATGTCTTCTGGGTATAATATTTAAAAAAAATAAGTAGCAGATACACTACATTGCAAACTAAAGATTTGTGGCATACCATTTATATTTTATGTCACCAAGTAAGGTTTGTGATCTTCTACCATATTCCTTAAGAAAGCATAAAGAATTTGCTGGATGTATTATATACTTCTTTAAGAGTAGAGCTAATACATCCTGCAAATTTAACAGTAGCTCCAGCAAAGAGCGTAAGCAATTTTCAAATTAACATTATAATTAAACATGCTATTATTATTTCAATTTCATATTTAAAACCA
This sequence comes from Acrochordus granulatus, assembly GCA_032468055.1. Classification (NCBI taxonomy): domain Eukaryota; kingdom Metazoa; phylum Chordata; class Lepidosauria; order Squamata; family Acrochordidae; genus Acrochordus; species Acrochordus granulatus. Next base: position 61,569 of record JANHZU010005570.1, on the reverse strand, counting down.
ATATACTTGCATTATCTTACAATGAGAATACCACTCTATGCAAAATTAAAATGTTAACACAAGTAAACAAATGGTTTTGTGATTCCATGTTTAAAAAGATAGGTTACAAGCTGGAAGATTGCTGATTGGATAAGCAAAACAAAACAAAAAAAGTGTTTGAGTTCTTAATGAATACAAATGTTATGAATGGGTTTAAAAGCACAAGAAAACTCTGAAAAAATATAAATATCCTGTCCAAAAATAACAATGATGCTTCCTTGTTTACATTTTGTGAGGAAGACCGACTATGTACCTGGGGACAGCTTGTGTAAGCAAGTCTGATTCTGCAACCACTGTTTATTCAAAATGTCCAAACTCAAGATGGATGAGAGGAAACAAGAATGCTTCCCCGCAGAAAGGTAATGTATGTTCTTTCTACTGATGTGCTCTGTTATTAACTTTAAACACACATCACTTTTTCAGGGAAGCCAGATGTGCTGGCTCAGGGGTGGATTGGTTCAATTCACAGGCTGATAAAGATGCAAGATGTTTGCAAGGGAATGCCAAGTCGCTCCAATGGGCAGGGCACACTTTTTACATCATCCCCATAAAGTAAACAAGAGTGTGAATGATCGGTGCAAAGGGGAAAAATGGGCCCGATCTTCCTGGCTAAGCTGGGACTGAGAACATGATTTTGCAGACTGACAGAGATTGGCTAGAAAATCTGTATGTATGTACAGTGGAATACAAGTTTCAGAATATGCATTTCTGAGTGACAAATTATGCTGAGATTTCTACAACACAATGTTAGAACCTCATCAACGGTTTTCTTCTGAAAGCTTTAAGAAAAAGGGGCTGGTAAATATCCAAATCCAATTTTTTTAAAACAATGCCCATATCAGAGTAAAATTTGACAGAATAGACATATAGATAATTAAAGAAGTATACTAAAGCAAAACTAAGTAATATTCAGAGTTTTCCTTCTTCTCTAGCTCTATGTTCCTCTCAACCACTAAAAGTTCACCTGACTTGATTGAGTCTAACAAAATGAAAACATTTAATGACAGCATTTTCAAATAGGTTAAGCTTGTGAAGAAAAGCAGCATGTGCCTCTTTGGGACAGGGAATAAAACAAACATACCAGCTCTATTTCCTCCTACCTTCCTATCTCTCAAAGAAAATGAGATAGCAAAGTAATGAGCCTCTGAGAGGATTTTTTTCAGCACGTGATTACCCTGCCACATGTAGAGGACAATGGCAACAACAGTAGAAGGCATCTTGTTGAATTCTTCCATCTCAAGCTAAGAATTACTTCATCTGGAAAGGACTTGAAAGTCCTTCATGTAATGCCAACTTGTGATACTATCTCAGTATCCTGTGCCTGCTTGCTGCATCAACAACCTGAGTTGAATTTAAAAAAAACAATCTAAGAGTCTATCTTTGATAGGAAATTAACCAATGCAGAAAAATTAGATTATATGGATATTGGATCTCTTGACAACAAAGCATTAGAAGAATCCATTTTTTGTCAAGCTTTTCTTGACAAAAGTCATTAGGTTATTTAATCAGTGCCAATAGAAGAAAGTACATAATATGTTTCAACAGCTCACTTGTCTCTACAGCTGGAAAACATTTTTTGTGTCAAAGGGGTTCAAGACTTTTCACATTATCAACAGTACCTTTTTACTTTGAAGGGAAGGATAGTAATGTTTCAGCCCTATTTGATGTGGAATTAGCTATAAATATGATGGTGGATGGAAAGTAAGTGGTTGGAGCTTGTAATTTAATCATAAACATTTACTGAAACTTTATTTTTAGAACTTTGCCCCACCATAAGTCCTTCAAGTTTGCTTTCAAATATCAAGGGTCAAATATGGGAGAAGATGCATTCCTAAAAAACTCAGGGCTCACCAGAATGATGCTACCTGTGAGCCATGTGCTTTTCACCTCTGATATAACATATTAGGTTCCACTAAGATAGTTAAATTGCATAGCATTTCTATAACCAAATATTCCATATACGCTACAACTATCCTGCTAAATGTGAATTCAACTATCATCATTGCTTAGTCCTGTTTAAAAGTCCTACACTGAAATTTATACGTTTCCTGCAGCTTCAGAGCCTGTTTCCCATAGTAATCAACTTTGTAAAAAATGAATGCACAACTACTTTCAATTCAGCTTTCCAACAGAGTTTGAAGTTCTATTTTATTCTATCAGCAGCATTTAGTAAGTTGCTTTCTAGAGAAATATGGAGAAACACATTTTCAGCCTAAGTAGAGCATATACTGTACATTTCATACAGATGTAATTATGTCATTATCAAGTACCTATTCATGGAACTATCCAGCATTACTCTGATTTTGTGGAGTAATTCACCAGCACACTGGCAGCTGAATCAATGTCAAAAACAATGGAGCTTAATCACAAAACTAAGGATTTGTTTCTAATCTGCCATACTTTCTTGGTACCTAATACAGCACTTTCTATATCATGATCTCCTACCTTGCTGTCCTCTAGACACGTATGGCAGGGTTCAGTTTGTTTACTGCCTCGTCAACATAGCCAACAGCCATGGTTAGCTCAAGATCATGGGAACTGAAATTTCATTTATCGGGAAGCTACCAGTTTGGGAAAGCATCTTTGATCATTAGCATCTTCAGCAGTAAATGCTCACCCATGTTTTTATTT
>JANHZU010005570.1:34185-44210 GCA_032468055.1 Acrochordus granulatus | reverse complement strand
ATAAAACCGAAGCCGAGCAACAAAAAGAGAAATTAAGGCAGTCAGGAGAGGTTTGTTTGATGACGTAGTAACTTCTTTCTGACAATTAAGAGGAAGCAATACAAGAGAGGATGTTTCTTAGAGATTGCCCTTGTAAAGAAGATGGAGAAAGAGCAGCTCTGTGCAAAAGGGGGAACTGCCCCCTTCAAATGAAAGCTCAGGAAAGAGAACTGTTTTTTCTCCTGAAGTCCTATGTGACATCTCGAGATTCAGCTTAAAAACAAGGAAGCCAGATGACGGTTTGTGAACTCCCAAGTCTTCTGTTGACAAAGTGGATTATAACACCGGTGGAAAAGCATGTTATAGAACTGGCTCCCAAGACCAGAGTCCTTTTCGGCAGCTCAAAGAGTTTGAAAGTCCTGTTAGAAAATCAGTAGAGCAGGGTTTGTCAACCTCTGCAGCTTTAATAAGTATGGACTCAATTCCCAGAAACCCTGGCTGGGGGATTCTGGGAGTTGAAGTCCACACTTCTTAAAGATTAAGAAACTCTGCAATAGAGGAGAGAATCCTAAAACTTGATCAAGATATCCTGCTTTATTATTAGCCTACACCTGCTGCTCCTTGCTGGATGCTATTTGCCTGGTGTGTGTGTGCAGGTAGTTCTCGACTCATGACCACAATTGGGATGAGAATTTCTGTTACTAAGCAAGGTGGTTGTTAAATGAGTCGCACTTGATTTTATGACCTTTCTTGTCATGCTTGTTAAATGAATCGTAGTTATTAAACAATCTAGCTTCCCCTATCGACTTTGCTTGGGAAGGTCAAGCAAACGGCGATCACTGCAGTTCTCATAAATACATACTGATTGCCAACCACTTGAATTTTATCACGCGGCCATGGAGATGCTCCAGCAACTGTGAGGACCAGTAAGTCGCTTTTTCAGTGCTGTTCTAACTTTGAAGGGTCATTAAACAAATGATTGTACATTGACGGCTACCTGGATACACAGATGCTACAGCCTGTCCTGACGTTCAGGGATTGGTGGCAGGTGGACAGAGATAGTTATAAAAGTCAGAATCTGTCCCCTCTTGATTGCAGACAAATACCTTTGACTAATTGAACAGCTCACTGGCACTTCTTGCCTGCTCCAAGAGGGAGCAAAACAAGTCAAATCACTCAGCCTGGTGATGTCAAAAGATGCATCCACATAGCATTTTTGGTTAACAAAACCTCCTGAATTTCCAAGCCTAGTTTACAGCCTGAGGATTTCCCTCTATGTCCTACCACTTCTGCTGAACCCTGCTGTGGACAGGACCTTAGTAGGACCAGCACAATGAGGCCAAACTGTGGACGTTTTCAACATTGTGAGCAGAAAACTGGAAAAAGCAGAGAATGAGGAAGTGAATGAGAAAATCAGGCGATGCGCTTCATCTGAGAAGACTGAACCTGGTCCTGCTGTTTCAGCTTAATCCGTTGCCTTTTTCCTCCTATCCATGCAAAAAAAAAAATCATCAAAGCATTTGGCCTGAATCTCAAAGTCCTTCCTTTCCTGATGATTGTGCTGCTGCTCTGCAGGCTTCTCTTTTGCTAAGCTTTCCTTGGTCACCATAGCATCCAGGGAGGGCTGCTGCCAAGCAACACCAGAAAAAACACAACTTGCATCCCAGGGATGGGCGTGCTAAAATCCAGGCGCTTTTTCCGGCTCTTTGCACATTGGCCACTTCCATTGTCACTACAGCAAAAGATGTGCAATTTCGTGGTGGAAAACGTGCCGCCGTCTGCAAAGGGACCCACTCGTTTTGCTGCCAGGTGTGGAAAACATCTGGGCTGCTGCCCGGCTGAAGACGCCCGTAGAGGAGAGGTTGAATTCTTGCAGAAAATCAAGAGCATTGCACAGGCTTCATCTTCGGTTCTGGTTTCCTTCCAAAACCACACAAGGATGCCTCTTCAAAAGAAAGGCAAAGTGCAAAGTGAAAAAAACAAGGTAGCAAAAGTCATCAGATCTAGGTAAAGTTCGGTGCAGCCGCGCAAAAATTCTCAGATTTCAGGCAGAGCTTTTTCTTCACCTTACACTCCTCTTCCAGCCTTCCTGGGTGTATTTTGAAAAGCTTGAGATGTTGACTTCAACTAAAGGCCAAGTATGAGGACCTCAGCAATTCACACCTCTTGCTCTCACTCTTCCCTGCTCTCCCTACAGGTGAGGAAAGACGCAAAACAACCACGCTGGAGGCTGACGCGCTGAAGCAGCACTTGGGTGAGGAAGGCTTGGTAGTCCGCCAGGAGGTTGAAAGCAGAGAGCAACTGAGTTGCATCGGGCTGGGAGGGGAGGAAGATGACACTCCCGTATGGCTTTTCTGCAGGAGGCTAATGCCCCAATCTGAGAGCCAGTTTGGGAGACAGTCAGTCCTGGATTTGCAACCATAATTGAGCCTGGAATTAGAGTTATAAATCAAGCTGGTTGTTAAACTGGTCATCTAGTTGAATTGATATATGCTCCTTAATTTTTATGCATCATGCTGATTGATCATTTTTACTAAGAAACCGGAGACAGAAGAGTTTTAAAAAGGTTGAGTGAAACAGTGAAATGGCTTCTGTGTGCTTTTTCCTTGCAGTTCTCCAGAGAGACCTGGCGAAACAAGCAATGATTGACAGGGAAGGATTCAGGCAGAGGCTGACAAAACTGGAGAGAAACCTCGAAGCAGCACAAAAAGACAAAAAAGATATTTATGAAGGTTATTTTGGGGAAGTGGATCGGGCTCTATCCCTGCTCATTGCTTGCAGAAACTGATTTTTTCCTTCCAGAAAAAATGGACTGGTCACTTCTGGATGGATGGAGATATCTTGATAGGCTAATTGCTCTGGGGGATCCACTCGATCAAAAGGTTTAGGGAAGCTTTCCTAATTAGGAGAGCTAGTGCTTCCTACAAACACCTATGTCTCCTACAAGCAATATAAAGAGTGAAGATTTTTCTGAATCTCAGAATGACCTTTACCAATAGATGAGAATATTTGTAGCTCAGGATTGAACTGTGAGGTCCTTGGTGCTTTCTGATCTTGGTTGATTTATTGCAGACATTTCATTACCCAATAGGGAACATTATCAGTGCTAGCCTAGTCTGATGAAGCATCTGTAAGAAAACAGTCAAGCTCAGAGATCACCAAGGACCTCACATAATGACTCTCAATGCCAGTAATATCTTTTAATGTTGCACACACTTGAGATATGTTCATTATTAGTAGGGAGGCTATAAGCCATTTTCACAGCCTAGCTACTCATATGCATCTTTTCAATTTCTGCCCTCTTTAACTTTTATTTTAGGGCAGTGTTTCTCAACTTTGCAACTCTAAGATGGGTGGACTTCAACTCCTAGAAGGAATTCTGAGATTTGAAGCCCACCCATTTTAAAGTTGCCAAGATTGAGAAACACTAGTTAAAGGATTAGAACAGCTTCTGTGAACAGATATCTACCACCATCCTGTCCATGCATCTCGCACCTGGTACATTCCAGATCGGTGGTTACAATGCAGATCTCCCACTCACCCATTTCTACTAGTGGGAGAACAGATTCTTGCAGCTGGATGTTCATGTTGTAGAGCAGGGGTGTCCAACCTTGACAACTTTAAGATGCATGGACTTCAATTCCCAGAATTCCTCAGCCTGCTGTGCTATGCTTGCTAAGGAATTCTGGGAGATGAAGTCCACATACCTTAAATTTGCCACGGTTGGACAAATGCCTGATGCAGAGAATCTATTTGTTTACAGAAAACCCCATGCCTCTTCTCTGGCATGTCATCACCCAAAAACAGCTGTAGAAAATAAAACTAGAACAAAGATTCCTTCTTAGGATGCCTGGCTCTTTTATTCTACCTTATTCTGCATTCCCCCCAATTTCTGTTCCTTGTGATTGGAAGCAACCTGTCTGTTTAGGTTACTTTACACCCCTTCTTGGATGCTACAAAAATAGCATTTAGTAATCTAGGGGTGGCTAAGGGTTTAATCTGCTTCCCTCTGATGCCACTTCCATTTCTTCACTCCGTTTCAGAGATGATCCGTCAATATCAGCATTTTCAGCACCAGGCTGACATTCGGATTCAGCGTTTGGAAGCTGAAAAGCAAAACTTGCAAGAACAACTTGGTGTTTACACATATGCTCGGCCTTAGAGAGGGTTGCTGATGGGCCATAGTGGTTCTATGCCAGGGGGGATTCCTGTTTAAGGATTAGGAGGAAACAAATTAAATAGTTGCACCTTTTTTTACATCTTTTTAATATCATTAACAGTTAGGATTGCAATTTGCAGTTTCTCCCAGGACTGTTATATATAAACATTTTGAATACTGACCCTAACAAAACAAAAGTCCAGTTGCAAAACTCAGTATTTCTTCATGCAGCGCTTCTGTGGCTTTTCTTGCGCTTAGAACAAGAAAACAAAAGAGACCACTCGGTGCATTTTTGTTCGGGGAGAAGGCAGGTGAAAACCTTCCTATCTAAGACAATTATGTGTCCTTTCCAAATGGCATTAAGAAGATATTCTGTCCCTGTTTCCTGCAAAATAAAATTGGGAGGGGCACACATCAAAATAGATGTCACCTCTGGGAAAAAAGTCCAGGTTTTGCCACATTTGAAAAATAATGATAATCTGTGTCAGGGTTTGACAATATGGACTCAACAATGCCATTTCTAAAAAAATATGTATATATATGATTTATAGGTTACCCACTCACCCAGTCTTTTTGGCAACATTAGGGAAATGATTTATCATTGTTGTTGTCTGCAAAGTTTTTGGAATTCCCTGTCTGGTTCCCAGTTCTGAGAACCACCCTTCCATGTACTGAATGACTAGGGCAGCGTTTCTCAACCACAGCAACTGTAGGTTGTGTGGACTTCAACTCTCAGAATTGCCCAGCCAACTGTTCTGGCTCACCTCTCTTCCACTTTCCTTCTCCTCCTTCCCTGTCTTCCCTGCCCACCCATCTGTGCTTGGCAGACGCCTGCCAGAAAAAGCTGCAATGGAGTGAGGAGGACCGAGCGAAGGTCTCAGGCGAGAAGGACAAGGCTGTGGCTGAGATGCAACGGAAGACTGAGGAGATGGAGAGGGAATATGAAAGACTCCTGCATGTGAGTCAGGGATGGGAAGGACACTGATTCTGGGTTAGCCAAAAGAGGAGAGAAATTTTTCAGCATTGGTCATTACCGAAGTTTCAGGGAAGAAGCAGGGAGAAAAGTATTCCCATAACTGCTCGTGTTAAAATATGCTGGACATCGTACGTGCTTTTGTGGGTTATCAGTCATTCTCAGGTATTATTATTGGGAATACTCTTCGTGTCTCATCACCCTATTCAAGCAGAGAAGCTGGTTTTGTTGATTTGCATTTTTTTTCTTTAAACCCTTACACCTGAAAAACCATTGTGTGCAGCTCAGACCTTTCCTTCCATCACTTGGCATGTCTGTTTAGCCCACAAATGACCCCTCCTTCTCCCAAAACCTCTAAAGACATGTTTAAAGTGGGAAGATTTCATGTAACATGGTTACAAGTAGGCCAGCACAGCTCTCCTTCCCTCCCCTTTGCCCTTTGAACACTCAACCAGCGACCACATCTTGTTTCAATGCTCTGATCCCTTGACCTGATGCCCTCCCTGTTCTCACTTCCTTTTACCAGGATAGCTTGGATCAGGTGGTTTCCAAACTACAAACCGCCAAACGTGGCTGGGAGACAGAGGCTACCCTCATCCATACCGAACATAAGAATACGCTAAAGGAGTTTGGACTTACCCACTGGAGTTCTGAAGCAGTGTTCAAGCAGAGCTAAAGTCTGTCTCCTTATCCTCACAGAGGTTTCATGTTCCCGCAGACATTAAAATGTGGGGATATTAATCAACATTGCTCAGCATAGTACTCACCACATTAAACACAATGTAGTTGGTTTAATTTGGGTTGGTTTAATGTCATGTGAAGCCAGTCACTGTGGCTTGCACCAAATCACAATTAGAACAAACTGTGGCATAGTGCGATGCGTGAATCCAGATAGTTGAGTCTTTATGTGTGTGAAAAGTACTTCCCATCATGAACAAGTTTTTTTCTTATGCAGCTCCAATAAGATCAGGTAGTCTGTTATCTCTTTTTTCAATTTTCTCTTTCAGACACACTCTCATTTAACATAGCCCAAGCCATAATCCTGTGAGCTGTGGAGAGTGTCCCCCAGAACAGAAGATACTTTGCATCTCCACTCAGGAAAAGATCACGGAAACCGAAATCTGAGATCGGAGCCCTCCCTCACCTTCTGCCAATTTTCACAGTCTATTTATGCAAAATTGACAGGTTGATTGTCAGAATAAGCTGAAAAGAGGCTTGATGTAAGAAGGAGTATTTTGATGGGGGGGAACTAGAGTCAGAAGGAACAGGTCAACAGTCTTCATTTACATTCTGCTGGTAGGAATCATGTGGAGATGGAGCATGTATGGCTTCCGGATAGGACAGCTATATTAGGTTCTCTTCCACAAAACTCAATGAACGAGGGCAATCCTTATACTGCAATATTTCCAGCCTTTTTTTAGTCAAAGGAACACGATGGCCTGACTCATATATTCCATCTCTGGTCATGTGCTGCTTTGAATTTTTGGCCTGCATGCCAAGTTCTGCAAGAATCATTTGGAGTGCAGAGACAAATTGACACGTAGGGCAGAAGAGGAATTGGAAAAATTGGTCTGGGGAAATGAGGTCAACTTGTGGTGCTGCAAGTTTGTGCAAAGGTGCTCAGTTTTTCCATAGAGACCAAGGAGCCATCAGGGTGCGCTCTAGAATACTTGGCTGAACCCATCATGGTCCTGTGTGAAACAAACAGAAGCTAGATCATGTTTCCACAGATGGAAACATCTGTGATGATCCCACAGAAGGAAATGTGACCCTGAACAATCTCCATGTATAATCCCAAATTGAGGAGGTGATGTGCTGAAGAAGGCTAAGTCATTGAGTTCATAGAAAGCAGAGACTTGCTAGGACTTCTTACCTCTCCGGTGAAGGTCCACTGAGAACACTCAGGTTGGCCACGTGGAGATGCATTGCTGGAAAGCTGACAGTGACAAGGTTTCAAAGCAGAGGAGCTTTGTTCCTGAAGGTTGCTGAGAGAAGGAGAACTATGGGTGATCTGGAAGCTTGATGGGAAGTCATCCTCATCATAGAAAACTAAAGGAGACACTCCAACCTGGAATGTAGACCCAGATCAAAAATTGACATATTGTCAAAAAATCAATCAGTAAATTCCTAATACAAGCCAGGCTTTTGAAAAATTCTTATTGTATCATGGGCTGGAGTCAAATCTAACCCATCTTAAGTAATCTACACTTTCATAGACACTATATGTTTGCATCATTTTTATACCAGTTTACATGTCCACAGAGAGAACCCTCCGAAATTGTAGCTTAATGGAGAATGATGAGATTTGCCTGCCTCCCACTCTGAGTCCGTAGCTTCATGGGAGAAAAGATACTATTAGAGTACATGGTGTATAGACCATATATGCTCGAGGGATCCCAAAGTGATTTCTCTCTGTGTTCTCGCTTTCTAATCTTTCTGCTGGGAGTCAGTAAAAGAGAAGATTTGTGTACCATGTCGTAGAACTTGCTTCCTTCTGAGTCGATGACCAAGAGAGACACCTGCTGATTGTTGGAACGGATCCTCGACACCACCTCTTGGTGGTCAAGGTCTTCAACGGCCTCGCCGTTCACAGCCAGGAGGCAGTCCCCTTCTCTCATCCCTGCCTTCTCAGCAGGTAGCCCAGCATCCACCTCGCTCAAAAACTGGACTAAAAGACAGGAAAGACAGAACAGCCTATGCATGAAACTATGGCAACAAATCCTTCTGGAGGGACAGATATAGCTAAGAACTTCCAGGTCCTAGATTTGGAATTTTCTCCAAGATGTGAAGAATGTGTGAATTTTAGGAACTGAGGTTTAAACATCTTAAAAGTTGCAAGTGGGAGAAACACAAGCCTAGAAGTTAGCTGAAATGTTTTCCCCCACACCTACCTAATGGGCATGCTTTATCTCAAAAGCAGCCAAAGAGCCTTGGAAGGAAAACCGGGGCTTTGCTAGAGGGAAGACTCGAACTGTCTCCTCCGCCACTGGCATATTCTAACTCTGGCTTTCCCAGTCTGGCGACTCCAAGTCTGCTGGATACAGCTCCCAACTCCCAGCCCGTACAGATGTTCGGCCACATGGCTGGGCTGTAGGGAGTCATCCCAGATAGCCTTAATTCTGTAACCCCCTTCTCCTCCTCGGAGGCAGAAGAACCACTCGCTTCTGAGCAGACAGCGCAGAAGAGAGAAAGGTTGAGCGCCTTCTCCACACTGCCCCAAAGTCACCTGCTTTGTATTTTAAGGAGACACCATAACGTGACCTGCCATAGAGATGCCTCACCCCTCTTCCCAGAGCTAGGTTTCTCTTCTTTCATCAAAAATCCATATCCGTCTTCTCCTCGCGTCATCTGGACCTTCCTCACTTGGAATGGAACCCTGGAAGCGTCAGCCAGAGCAGCTGTAACTTTAACCCCGTACTGCCGGTAAGCCTCTTCCGACCGGCTGTCCATCACCAATAGCCCCATGGGGCTGCTGCTCTGTTTGAGCTGAATCCGAAGTGAGCCCAAAAGAAGCAAGAGAGAGAAAAGATGGTCATCAAACAACCTATTTGGCACACACTTTTAGACAGGGTTGGGAAATTATATTGCAAAAGGAAAATGGGTTGCATATAAAACACTCAGAGGATGACCAGAATGGAGTTCTGGAGTGTGGAAAGCTTGCTCTTTATTCCAGAAGCATTGTCCAAATGCAAAACTTGGCCTGCTCAAGACAGACAAAGGAATGTCTTGAGCTAATGCTACCAATAGAAGAGAATATTTATAGCTCGGTTGAATTATGGAGTCCTAGATGCTCTCTGAGCTTCGTAGTTTTTCTGCAGACATTTTATTACCAAACTAGGTAACATCATCAGTGCCAGAGGGTAGTGAAGTTTGCTGTCTGGTGGTTTGCCCTGTCGGTGCTGGGGGGAGTGTTCTTGGTGTTCCTTGATTAGGCTGTTTTGATGGAATTACTCCCTTCTTCCTCTGGTGCAGAGGAAGGAGTTATGGAGTGGGAAGACCCATGACAGCCAGATATGGAGGCCACGCGGCCCATAATATGTACAGTGTGATGCCCATCTCTGTGGGGAGACTTGGTTGGACACTGAGCTATGAGGCTTCTTTTTGGTAGAAAGTTCTAACCTCCATCAGGGAGGCAGAGTGAGACTGAAGATAACAGCCCGGCGATTAATGAACCAATGAATCTTAAAGCATGTTGCATTCCGACAACCTTTTGGTTGAGTTGTGCAATAGTCCAGTTCTTCACACTGACGCCGTTGAGCTCCATCAGCCAGGAACCATGCAGTACTCCTGCTTTATGAGCTGGTCCATCATGCAGCACAGAGACCTGGAAGATGCCAGTCACACCTGAACAGAAGGACCGGGAAAAAGCCTTTGGGAGGAAAAGAATTTGCTGGGGAAAAACCTCAGCATTCCTAGGTTGCTTCTTCCCTCTCACGGCAAACCTGGCCCCAGCCACTTTCCCTTTCCTCTGGAACTGCATTCTTGAGTGAAACAGAAATAAGAACTGCAGAAATGTATAACCAAAGTTATACCGTACTTTGTGTGAACTCCTGGTTTACTCAAGTTTGCTGTTTAGAGCAAATCACAATGGGGTGGATTTACTCCACACAATCAGACAATAAATCCTGTGTTGCATTCGTCAAAGACTGGGATTATTGCTGGTTCCTCACCTTGTTGTTCCTATCTGGTTTATAACATGCCATATAACCATATATTATATGGCATAATCATACATAACATTGTACAATATGGTATACATACTACGATACAATATGCAATATTGTACAATATAACCCTGTTATACAATAGGCCATATATATATATTTATTTTACTTATTAAATTTGTATGCCGCCGAAATCCAGAGACTCTCGGCGGTTAACAACATTAAAAACACTTAAAAATAAAAATAAACC
>JANHZU010005570.1:18509-34085 GCA_032468055.1 Acrochordus granulatus | reverse complement strand
TATTAGCACCCCACTGGTAGGCACTCTTGCATTCAGGAGGAAAGTGAGCCATGAAGCATGCCTCCCATTGCACATGAGCAGTTCCTTGTCATTTGTGGCATGCAGTTCCTGTCTTGTGGCATGCAAATACTTGGTTGTGGAATTTACCAAGAATGCGGAACAGGCTCAGCTGAACCTTGGTCGAGCATGGACACTGGGAGGAAACAGAAGTGTCACCTTGCAGAAGAAAGTTCTCCGATGGAAAAGAATGTGCCACCCACTTGCCCAACAGCCTCAGAAAAACACCAGCCCTTCCCTTCCCACCCACAGCTGCTACCTCCAGCCCTCTTGTTACCGGAATCCTCTGCCAGGGATAAAGCGGGATTATCAATGCCTTCTTTCGGGTTAAATTCAAATCTCCTGCAAGAGAACAAGAGAGGGCATTGCAAAGTTTGAGAAGCAGGGTTTTTCACAGGTTACGGTCAAAAAAGTCAAGATGGTGGCCATAGCAGTGCCATCAGAGCTCCACCTGTTGCCCAACCACACACAGAACGAACAGGCAGAGCTTCGATCACACCTTCATGGCCCCCCTCTTGACATTTTGTGATATTCCAGCCTGCAGAGACTCCTGAAAAGCCACCAGAAGTTCCTGCCAACGCCTCAACCTCAACAGAGCTGCTAATCCATTCCCAGCCTGCTGTAGAAGGGATTTTTTAATCTCTTTGACAGTTGGAATTCCTTGGTTCTGGAGCTCGTGGTCAGGAGCTTAACGGCCAACCCATCCCATCAACTTTGCGTGCGCAAACCGGCTTGCATGCAGTGGAATTGCATGCGGGGGGCGGGTAGAAAGAAAAACCGGTGGGTCTCCTGGTTTTCCCTGTGACCTCCAGCCCCAGCTTGGCACTTACATGGTTGACTCTGTGGTGTCCTGGAGCCCTGTAAAAGCAAGGACCAAGTGTGAGCCAAGGTTGTCTCATATAAACACTGAGCCCCCTCTCCCTGCTCAAAGTCCCCGATACCCCCTCCCTGATTCAGGGCAGACATTTTCATTTTCCTTTGGGAGGAGAGTCAGAATTCTTCTGCAGTCTTATGCCTTCTGCCCGTGGGGGTTCTGCATGCATCAGAATCACTGGTTGGGTACACCCAAGATGAACAATCACGCAGCTTGGTTTGGGTCAAGGTTGACTGAGATGTGTGATCCAGACTACAGTTGTTCATTAAGTAGACCATAGTTGAAGGCAACTGTGCCTTTGCATGCAGTGGGTAAGCCCGACTATGATTCACTTGTGAAATTAAAGGAAGGCTTGATTCAAAATTTTGTTCTCTCCACCCTTAATAAGGACTTCTGCACATCTGCTCTATGTCCTCGCAAGTCATTATAGTCTCCAAATGACTTACAGGTCTGGGCAAGCCAAAACTGTGGGGAGATCGTGAAGCATGGCATCTGCATTGCATGCTCACAGCATCTCCGTTTGATACAAGTGGGGGATAAGAGTCTGGTTCAGCGTTGGACCCAAAGCCATCAATCAGTTGGACCCAAAGCCACCGTGCAGCTGTCTCATCTTTTCCTCCTTGACCAATAGTGGACAGAACATGCACAGAGTGAAAGAGGTGATGGATGTGAAGGGAGATAAAATGGTTAGGGTTATTTGGGGCATAATGTATGCCAACCATTGTCTCACAAAGGGAATTTTTTCTGCTACTATTGCAGAAATTTTTTTTTTGCTCCCTACCAACGAAGTTCTGAGAAAAGACCCTGGTGCTGGGCAGCTGAAAAAGAGTTGATTCCCCAATTTCTCCCATTCAGAGTCAACTTTCTGGACAGCAGAAAAGAAGTCCTCTTGTTAGGTTATGAAGGCAGGAAGGAGGACAATCCAGCCAACCAACAAGGTCCAAGGCTGTAGAAAGCGCACGTAGCCTGTTTCCAACTTTGATTTTGTTTGGCAAAGTTACAAAATGAGCTCCCAGGGATCAGAGCTAAGTTCAAAAATCAAGGACTCCTCCTCAAGACTAATCACATTCCTGTTATTTTTGAGAACACATCTCCACACAGGGGTCCAAGGAACCCATGTTGAATTTCAGTCTGTTTCTAGAAGTAGCTTTAATGCTACCGAATGGGCAGGAACCATCAGGAGCCAAGACTAGGACCAGGAAAGTCACAAATGCCATACAATCAATCAATCAATCAATCGATCAACCAATCTGAACAAGTATCTTCTCAAGGTCTCTACCTGGATACATTCAAACTGCAAAGAAAAGCATTTTGAAAGCACACTTGACATTCACTGTTGAAAGATTCCTGAGGCAGCAAGATCATTAAGACTGGCCAGATAGTCATCTCTTCCTCCACCCTGTTAGGCAAAGCAGAACTGGGTGGGGAGGGCTTCTTCCTGGGCTTAATTTGTGCAACCTCTTTTTGGCGATGACTGCTCTGCCCTATCAGCAGCAGCAGAGGAGGGGGGGGGAGAACCTATGGCTTGGCTTGGGGTTCAGCAGTGCAGATGTTTCAGCAATTCAACTACCCCCCTCTTACAGCTTTTACAAACCCAGGGGTTCTGTTGGAGAGAAAATGCTGGCTGGCTCTCTACGGCTTCGGATTTAACGCTCGGTTAGAAGAAGGGCGACTTCAAAAACTTGCTTGGAAGAGCAACGCAACGGCTCAGCGTGCCTTCAAGCAGCAGCACCATGTTCAGTTGGGGGACGAACCCAGGAACACATCCAGACACGGAAAACAAGCGCGAGGGAGACAGATCTGCATTCTCAGGGAGCCTCTGGAGGGCTTCGTGATGGTTCGTCAAGGGCACCCCGTGGTCACCCTCCCCTTCCTCCACATCCTTCACCTCCGCTCACGAAATCCAACCCAGCAACTCAGGGGTGCTGTCAACGGCCAGTCCCAGACCACTCACCCTTCTTCTGCTTCATGTCTGCTCCCACTGTGAAGTCCAAAGTCCAGAGCGAGGTGGCAGCTTAACCTGAGACGTTTAATATTTAAACAGCGCAAGAATCTTTTTCTCCACATTGCTTCCTTCTCTCCTGGAGTCAAGCAGGGTGTGGAAAAGAGCTTTTTCATCCCTGCAAGGCAAGACTGGCATTCGGGGTTCTGAGATCCCCAGGTGACGGGACACGCGAGGGGCTTGCACGCCCAGCGAGCAGCGAAGAAAGTGCAAATTGGCTCGGCTGGGGTTTGTTTGCTTTTGCATTATGCACCTGTCATCTGGATGTCACCAGGCTTGTGTGTGTTTTTAATTTTTTCAAAGAAGTGATGAAAGAAGGTGAGAAATAAAACCGATGAATAATATTCTCAAGCTGAATTTTTGACGCAGGCAAACATTTATTTTAGGACTAGCTGGTGCAAACTTCTTTGGCTCTTTGGCAAATGCTCAGGTTTTTGCAAAGAAGCACGGTTCATCCTTCCATTTTAAAGCCATCTGCAAGGGGAGATCACAAATCAATGGTGGGTTTAAATAATGCGACAACACGGGATTGTAATGTAAAGCTTCAGCTGGAAGCTTCTTTTAATGGCTTTTGTTTCAGCCAGAAAATATATATTCCTTCCTATTTCTCAGCAGCTGTGTGCATTTGCGTTTATGAGAGAAACGAGAACCAGTGTGAAAGGATCACAACAAACCCACAAGAGACTCTCACCTTGCATGTGACAAATTGGCATTTCAAGACAGAGCGCCTCTCGACTGGCAGGCTCTGAGCAGAGCTCAGGGGCGTCAAGGCTCAAAACGTACTCGCCAAGCCTACTGCCACACAGCGAAACAACATTAATGCGTTAACCATTGTGTGAACCAGAACTTTCCTTACTCAGTCCTTCCAACTCCCACCCTGTAGTAGCTGGGTGAGATACATATTTACGTGCAAGACATATCTCTTTATTTGTTTCCTGACTGTAGAGACATCATGCATAGATACCGGATGTCCAGGTAGACCTCAACTTATGACCATTCATTTAGTGACCATTCAGAGTTATGATGGAGCTGAAAAAAGTAACTTACGAACGGTCCTTGCATGTATGACCGTTGCAGCATCCCCACGGCCATATGATCAAAGTTTGGGTGCTTGGCAACCAGTATGTATTTACAACGGTTGCAATGTCCCAGGGTCATGAGATTGCCATCTTTCTAGGGGCTTCTGACAAGCAAAGTCAATAGGGGAAGATGGATTCACTTAACCACGTGATTCATTTAATGACTACAGCAAAAAAAGTTTATAAAATTGGGCGTGACTCTCTTAGCAATCGCATCACTTAGTGATGGAAGTTATAGTTCCAAATGTGGTGGTCAGTTGAGGACTACATGTACTGAAACAAAGTGCTTTTAGTCTTCTTGAGGCACACAGGCAGAACAATTCCCACCCCAATGACAAATCAGTCCTTGTTTATCATTTGCTTCTGTCCCCATTGCTGTGATCTGAGATGAATAATCACGTCACATTATGAATAATTTCTTTGCATTCTTCCAAGAGAATCACCCAAACACCCATGGAGGAAAAGACCCAAATACCCATGGAGGAAAACTTTGCATAGAAAAAGCTGAAAAGACCCCCACCCCAAACAAGAGAAAATGGCAGAGGATTCTTTTGTTTGGGGTCCCCACTGATATATAATAAGATATATAACTGCTGGTCCCCACTGATATATAACAAGACCTTTCCTTAGATCTCCTTAGATCCAGACGCAATGCACATCCATCGGGCCAAGGGTGTGAAGTTTAGCAAGTGGGAGAAGAATCAAATGTGAGGTATTTTATATGTGGTGCTGATGGAAGGAGTGAGAGAGAAAGGGTGCCATGTGAAACACTGGTGCATAGAGAGAACAACAACACCTCTCTGTTGCAGACACAGGAGATGTTTGGGTCAGCATCAACTCTTCTCGCCAACCCCATCAAAGGAAGCATTTTAAAATACCTATATTAACTCTAGCGCGTTCAGCTAAATATCATTTAACTAAATATCATTTAATCAACTGCAGCTAAACCACTTTCTTCCCAGAGCAAACTATGGGAAAATCAGCACAGTGAGTTTGGAACAACTACGCGTAACACCAAATGACAAGCACCTGTGATGTCACCAAGGGATCTTGCCCACAACTTCTGGATTGTTTGTTAATTTTTTAAAAAAATGCACACTACACACTGCAAAGTGACAAAAGTTGTATAAATCCAACTTATTGTCCTCCAGTTGCATCAGACCATATACTGCAAACTGGAAATGATGAGCGCTGTAGTCCATCCTGCCTAGAAGGCAACAGGTGGCAAAGGCTGATTTAAATTAGCAAACGTAGAGATGAGATTAAGGCAAGGAAGCACCTGATATGTGAGACAGATATCTAATTCAGTGTTTGATTGGCAGGTATGTCCACAGCATCTGCTAACTTAATCTCCTAATAATCTCAGAAGAGCCCTAAAATGGGATCAGCTACCTTAGCCAACTTCGTCCAGTATCCATGGTGGCAACCAGATTTCCTCCAGCATCTGAGTCACCTGGTGTTTCGATGACATATTTGGAAGCCCGCATGTCAGCAATCCCCTGCCAGCTTCCAGACAGCTCCCAAGAACCAAGGATCAAAGGGCACCCTGCTGCATCTGACCCAGCATCCTCTTGACCTCACCCTCCACTCTCATGAACTTGAGTTTCTTCCAGGGGTTGAGTGTCTCCCGGCGGCTGCACTGCAGATCTTCCAGAAGCAGCTCCAGATTCTGTTGTACCCGCTCCCGGTCCCAGATGGGCAGGTTCTTCTGGACCACGTTCAGGATAATGGCCCAGTAGTCGGACACATCTGTTCCCACGGTCAAGAAAATGAGCACTCGGATGCCATCACGATTCTTGCGCAACTCATGAAGAGCTTGCTTGCCTTCTTCACTGATCTCATTGAAGTAGAGACTGAGGGGGGAGGAAGAAGAGGAGAAAAGCTTTAATAGCCAAAGCAGGACAAGTCCACGTGAGCTGAACAGCCAGCCCCAATGGGGTAGATCCCCTTGGCTGCAAAGCCCAGAGCTAGGAGACCGGGAAGTCATACCCAAGTTGGAAAACAGTAAAATGAAGTGATAGCTTCCTCGAATGGAAGCCGTAGTTTTAAAAACTTAATGACATGACATCTTCCCTGCAAACCACTGGGTAACAGAGATGCCTATTGGCCTTCCTCCTATTTTCCCATCTGCATAGTGGCTGGATTTGCCGGTTTAGGAGCAAGCATTCAAAAGCGCCATCCCATAAGGGCTAAGAAACCCTACCACCATCTACTTTTCTGCTTCATTCGGCTATGCATCCCAACATACTACACCCTAACGTAGCTAGGATAAATCTGAAAAGTACAGAGATGAGATTTTGATGGGCTACCTTGCCTTCCCATTCAAACAGTCATGTGCCCTTATTCCAATCTCACCATGCAATGTTGTATTTTCTGTTTTATTCACATTCATATCAAAGATCTTATCCTATACTGAATAATTTACCAAATGAAACTTCATTCATCCAAGTAAAGCATGAATAGACTTTTGGTAAAGGAACTTTTCATAATTGCATAATGTGCTCCTCAGATTCTGAAGAGGGCATATGTTGAGGGGACAGAATTTTGGATCCATAAATGATGGATTTCTTTTAAAAGCCAGCCCAGTCTTCTGAGGCTTTCAGTTGCTTCCTGTTCCCTACCCTTCTGCTATGATAGTCAAACTAGATAATAGGGAGTTTCCTTCTCTCTGCCCACGATCTTGGAGACCATCAAGAAGAAATTCTCTGCAAAAATTCTCAGCAACCCAAAGACATAAAAGAATTCCAGACATTTCTATATGTGCCTTGGACATTCAACTACAAAATGGCATGCAACAGGGCTGGAACTCACTGTACTGTTTCTAGTGTTGTGTGTTTCTTGGCCTCCTCAACCAAAGCCAGTGCAGCTTCATCAGTCAACGAATTGTAGGCCACATCAAGCTCCTGCAGGTGCTGGTTCTGACTCAGATGCTGGGTGATCACCTTCACACCCTGGTTCCCCAAAGAGGTGTGAAGTAGTGAGAGATTCCTCAAAGAGCTGTTGCCTGCCAGGCCTTCAGCAAGGTAGAAAGCCCCCTGCTCCATCAGTGGGTTGTTCGCAAGCCTGAAGAGGACACAGTGGACATCAACATAGAGAAGTCATCACCTTTCCCACTGCTCAGTCTTCCTTAATCAGATTTCTTCTGGATGGGCTGGCCTATAGTTCCCCTCATTCCTCCCATCCCAAGAATCTTATGACCGATATATCTGTTGACAGGATCAATGGCAGAGGAAGAAAGTATCTCCTTCCAAAATTCTGCAGTCTTCTATGATCTCGTCTGACTGTTGTGCCCCTTGATGCTTTCCACGATTTTGTTCATATATGATCAAATTTTGTATTGGCCAACCAGGATGATAGCCTGACACCCCAGCAATCAGTACTTGCATGCGTTGTCTACAGGATGCACTCTAGGCTCATAGGGAGCTCCAACCAATGTATGTTCCAAGAACATAACTCAGCAAAATAGAAGAGCTGGACCATCCTGCATCTAAGGCAAGTACAGATTCGTCCACTCCAACCTGCTGCTCTCCAGAAAGGCAGAGATGAAACCTTGCCAGCAAGTCACATTTGGAGTTGCCAGCAAAGCTTCTCTGAAGGCCAACAGATTGGAGAGAGAGATAGAAGTTTATTTAGGCAGAACATCACCAAAGTCAGAGATCTGATTAGGCCTGGAGAGAGATTTGCTCCAAGCCAGCTTTGGTATCTCCAGTTCATTCTTCCTCCTTCTGCTTTGAGTTGGTTTTCATCTACCAAGTCATCAAAAATAGAGCTCCCTTTGGCTGCCTCACCAGAATGGAAGCTGTGCTCCCTCCAAACTACATCTCCTTCACACTCACCGCAAAGTATCAACCACACATTTGTCATGCAGAAGCAGATTTCGGATCTCCTTGCAGGCCTCTGGGCCCAGACTGTTTTGCTGCAAGCTGGAGGAGTCAACAGAACAATGTTGGAGTCGCAAGTCCAGCATCCTATGCATTAGGCAATGCTCCCATTGACCAAGTTGGCAGGGACGATGGGATACGTGACACTCCAAAGCTGGTGGAACACTGCCCCAGGAAGCTGCCTGTATCTCAGACTCATCCTCCCCTGTTCACAATTTCAACAATAACATGACTTTCTAATTTTCTATTCTCATTTTGCCACCCCCTGGTCAAAGTCAAGACTGCAATTTGCCAGCCATTAAAAAAATATACACTAGAACTCATTCCCTAAATGATTACTGAATTTATCGGAAAGCAATACTAGGCTTTTGCTGCAAATAAACAACCTTCAAAGGGTTGGATGGAGTGGTGGTACAGGAAGGATTTTCTGGGAATACCAGTATCTTCTCCTCAATCCTTTGTGGGAGTACTGTTTTAAACTCAGGGTCAACTTCCCTTCAGACACTGATGTGTGGACTGCGCTAAGCTACAGGAGGACAATACTCACTGCAGTTTCTTGCATCGAAGCAAGACTGGGAAGAGGGTCCTCAGGCTGCCAGCATCAAGATGGCAAGAAGCAAGATTTAGCTCCTCCACACTGTGGCTCGTGGTGCCCACAACTGCAGCCAGGACTGCGCATTTGAGAGGGGTCATCTTCACTGAAGAGAGGTTGATGGTCCTCAAGGATTGGATGGCCTCCACTGTGAAACGTTCATTTTGGAATTCATGCAAAAAGAAGAGATAGTCCATCAGTTCAGATGGTGGCAAACCCTTACGGCTATTCCGGATGACCGTTTTCTTCATTGCCTTGGCAATCTCAAAAGCAGTCAGGTTCTTGATAGGACAGCCCAGTTGATCCAAGACGGCCCTGTTACGCTGTGACAACAATCCACCCATGAAGATAGGGAAGAGTTCGAAGACCTCGTCATCGGAAGCTTCGTCTGGGTGACGCATGGGGCCTTCCACCCCAAGGATGCTGAAGTTGATCTGGTCCAGGACATCATCGTTGAAGTAGTCCTCCTCTTTGAACATCTCCACTGCCATAGTGCGGGCGATGGTGTCACGGTCCTTGCTACTGAACTGGCTGAAATAGCGGGGGAAGATCTTGAGGAGGTTGAAGAGAAGGGGCAGGATGCGCAATGGCAAGAATTTGGAAAGCACACTGAGCACCAAAGCCACATCTTCACTCACTTTTCCAATAATTTCAGAGACTTCCTTGCCCACCCGTTGCACCAAGGTCTTCTTCTCACCCAAGACCACGTACAGAGCTGCCAGGTACTCTTGCATGGCAGGGATAGTGAAGACAAAAGTGTGTTCCTTGCCTGACTGAACAGAGTGGGTCAGAAAGAAGCGGAAGACATCACTCCGGAAGGTGTTCAGGAGGTTAAGCTCACTCTCCATCTTCATCTCCACCTCAAAGCAGCGGCGGAGGTCCTTCTCGGTAAAGCAAGTCTGCCGAGACATCACCCCCTCATAGGCCAACTTGCCCACTGTCTTGGCCACGTACTTCATCATGGAGATGTTGGAGGGATCTGTGCTATCCAGCACTTCCCCGCTGAAGTTGAGCCGTAGGAAGCTAGTGTAGATCCCTGTGAGAGTTTGAGCTGGAGGTACCGTCTTGGTAAAATAAAGGAAGTGCAAGGTAGTGCACACCAACCAGCAGTAAGACGGAAGGAAACAGGCCGCCATAATCTGGTTGTGCCTCTCCAGATTCCTTGAAAGCATCTCCACAAGGTTGTCCTGCTCATTCACCTGCTCTGCTGTGGGGGGACCAGAGGTTCCATCACACTCAGGCTGTCTTAGGCGCATCTGGAAGTAAAGCTTCTGGAGACTGAGGTCAGAGAAGCCACAGACTTCAACATAGCGTCCCACAAACTTGCTGGGGATCCGACGGGCTGCCGAAGGGCGTGTAGTAACAATGATGCTGGCCTGGAGGAATGGAACAAATTGGAGTTCATCACAAGTCACGGGCACAGTGATGGAACAGCAAGAGAAAGGCGATATATGCAATTACGCGTCCTAATTATGGGCCTCGACAGAGAAATAGTGCAGAATTTAGTTGCTTTGCCATTCATCCTCCTCACCTACAGTTATCAGGGTTCATTCCATTTCTATCCCATCCGTCTTCCCGTGAGTTCAGATTAGCCTAGGTAAGAGATCGCTAGACAAAATCACCCAGTGAAGGGTCTATGTATTTTAAGAGTTTGCTCTATGCAAATAAGCACCTTTGATTTCCATTGCTCGTAGAGACCGATTCCACCCAAAGCAACCATAATTTGCAAATCTTAAGGATAACAATCTGAGCTGCCTCCTGGAGGCAAAGTCAGAAGAAGGAAAACAGAGGAGGAAGGACGAAGCGTTCAACTTGCTCATCTGCCAGTCTCTCACCACAAACCTCAGGCATCATGTACTTTCTGAGCAGGTTGACCACAATAGCCGATGGCAAGATGGGCTCATTGGGGTCACAGCAAAGCTCAGTGCGGGCCAGGCGGAAGTCCAGGTTGAGGCGCTCAAGGCCACTGAGGATGAAGAGCACCTTGAGGTTGCTGGAGCCGAGCAGCGGAGCCACATCCCGGAGATGGAGGTATTTCTTGGTAACTAGACGGCGCAAAGACAGGGGAGTGCTGCCCTGGGAAAGATCTTCACAGGAGAAGGGAAGGAGCAACTGAAAAGAGGGCAGGCGCCCATGGCACCAGTCCATCACCATCTTCTTGATGAGGGTGCTTTTCCCGGTGCCCACCGTCCCATAGAGAACCACGTTCTTCACTTGTTGTCCACAGGGATCCAGATCAAAAAGATTCTGGAGGCTAATGGTTTGACGGCAAGAGGCATGGATGTGGTTCTGGATTGTCAGATCTGCAGAGGGTTTCAAGATTTCCTCCAGGGAACTCTCCCGGATCACTGGATTGATATGAGTAGCGTCTAGAGCAAAGGAAGGGCCGAACTGTCTCTCCTCATTAGGCTGCAGACGAAACCAATCGGCCAGGCTTTTCTTGTGTTTTTGGATGGCTTCTGCGTAAGAGCAAAAGAAGGAAGGGTGACAAGGAGATAGGATCCACGTTATTACGTTCAAAAATATATATCCTTGTAAGATACCCTTAAAGAATCAATGTGTGGCTCAGAATAAATGGGTTGTATCTGACAGGCTTTCATAACCCATCACCCCTTCAAAGAGGGAGGTCCAGAAATTTACCAAAAGTTGCTATGTTCTTCAGCCCCATCTGGTTCAACCTGGGGGAAGCAGGTTGAGATGTTGCCCCTTGTAACATCCCCTGGTAATGGGTGAAGTTCCTATAAAATGAGGGGGAGGACAAAAGTGTGAGAAGAATTATGTCACTCTGATGCCAAGATCCGTGGGCAACACTACCAAGAGGATGCAGAAAAATTTCTCAAGTCAAATCAATTTCAGTTCACTTGATTCATTATACAGTATATTTACTTCTTTGTATTTAATAACTCTATTTTCTCATAATATTCAAAATTACAGTATGATGACCAATTTTGGAAGCCATAGACATCCCTGGGGAACAACACAGTTTATATAAATCTAGACCACAGTCCTGCACTAGACAATGGCCATAACTTTGTGGAAGGAGACATGTTTCCAAGGAGAAATTATGGCTCTGGTCCCTGCATATTAAGGTGAAAGAAGGAATGAGGAATGAAAAGATCCCTTCTTCTCACGAGTCCCCAAAACTCATGGTAGTAGGGACAGTTGAACCAACAGTCTTTTCCGGTATAAAACAGATCCTTAGTGTTGATGTTAAATATTGAAACTTCTAGAGTTGGCTTCTTGTAATCCTTGGGATGAACTCCAGAAAGCTGTTGAGGAAAGATTTCTTGCCTTCTCCCAAGATGGCAAAACTTGGAAGCTTTTCCAAGATAGAGCGGGAGAGCCTGGGTGAGTTTTGGACCACAATTCCCAGCAGATGACCTAGGTAATGGCAAAGGATGCCGGGAGCATTATATCTGGAAGGTCACTGATTGTCTCTGCATATTTTGCAGCTTTGCCTTGGTCTATGGGATGACTACCTTCAGTGCTGAATCACTCACCTATCCCTCTTTTGTTTTCTGCCCAGAAGCTAACACCTCCCTTCCCAGAAGAAACATCCTGGCCACCAGCGTCCCAGAAGTATGCTCTTACCTGAGAGGAGATGCAAAGGAGCACCGAGTCTGGTCTAGATGAACTACATTTTTGAGGAGACGGTTGTACGCTGCACCTCGGATAAAGAAGTCCAACAAGAAGCAATTATGAAGACATCCATTGGCTCTACATTACAACACGTCACTTATGAAACCATGAGGGACAGAGTTCTGCCCTAATTCAACCTTGGGAAAAGATGCTGCAGATGTTGTATCCCATGATATGACTCCCCTGACTCATGACTAAGCCAGAACTCGTAGGGAGCCTGTGACACATCAGCACTTGCGATTCTGATTGATGAATTAGCAGCAGGGAGTGCTACCATTCCCACGTGGTCTGACGAAAGGATTTGTCTAACCCTCATCCTTTCTTAATCCCAGTCCCTGAGTCACAAGCAGAACAGAAACAGGGTGATAGATAAGGGGAAGGCTGAGCAACCAATAACCAAGAAGTGGCCTTGGGGGCTGGACATGGCAAAAAGATGGAAGGGAACAGAATCTTCTCTGTTCACAGGGAAGGGGAGAGTCAGTCCAGAACAGTGTTTCCCAACCTCGGCAAATTTAAGATGTGTGGCCTTCCACCCCCAGAATTCCCCAGCCAGCATGAATTCTGAGAATTGAAGTCCACGCACCTTAAATTTGCTGAGGTTGAGAAACCTCATCCAGAACCTCATCCTTCTCATCCAGAAGCTGTCTGACTGAGCAAGAAAGCCACCTCATTTCCAAAGAAGAGATTGGTTGTAGCTGAGGGTCAATATTTCATTCATTTCATTCATTCATTCATATTCGATTCCAACGGACTCTGGAGCAAAAAGCCCCACGCCTTGGAATGATTGCTTGAGAAGATCCTCTAGAAGCTGAAGACAAGACCTCTTCTCCCTTCCTTGGACTTTAACTTGCACTGCATGAACCGAAACTTCCAAACTGATATCCCCATGCCCAGAAAAGAAAGGAAAAAGAACATGTTCTGGAGCTCCTCTGGCATTCAACCCTTTCCAAGACCTTGCAAGGCACCCAACCCAGGACCCAATCCTTGCTTACCCAAGAGGAGATCCAGGTGCGTTGCCAGCGATGCGGCTCCTCTGCTCCTCTCTTTGGGGCCTCTGGGCTTCACTCGACTGTACTGGGCCCCCACTTGGGGAAGCCAGTGCTTGAAATGCATGGCGCCAAAGCCTTACCCTTCAACCGAAAAGCACGTCAAGGGTCAGAGGTCAAGTGGAAAGGGCCCTCCTGTTGCATCCTAGCCCACCATGATCCGCCGAGGTCCAAGGAATTCTTTACAGAATTTGCACTGGGTTGCTAGCCCAAACCCCCTGCTAAAACCAGAAGGCAGATCGCAGCAGGATCCAGGAAGAAATCACTGCCCAAGGGATGAACACTCCTCAGGAGGATTTCATGCTCACCTTGTGGGTCTTTCCACTTGCTATAATTAAGCTTAAAGTCCAGTGGATCCTGCCAGTGCCTTGATCTAGGGAGGATCCTTTCCTAAAAACTCCTTCTGTATCTTTCTTTGGACAGGATGAAAACGTCTGTTTTTTTGCAAGCATCTCAACTTGGAAAGGAAAATGAACTGATTTGTTTAACCTGGGTTTTAAGTCACGATCTGCCACGTGTTCATCAAAGATAAAATTCCTGGCCATTGACTTTGGACCCAACAAAGCCACCCCAGTGGAAAGCTGTGAAGAGCTTTGCCACCAGAAACACCGCGAGGACTACCACATGTCACCGACCATGCCATGCACCGAGCAACCGTAAACGGAAGGCAGGAGCGACACTGTCCTCACCGAGAAAACCGAAATCCTCGCAGTGCATGAAAAGAGAGGACTGCGAGCAGGAAGCCAGGGAAGAGGAAGGAAGGATCGGTGTAGATCTGAGGATTTGCAGGTCAGGTCGCTTTCGAAAAGGGTGTTTTTCTCCAGGGGCTTTCTGTCAGGAAGGCACACCTTCCGATCTGCCTTCGGACGTCTCTGTGAGTCGCTTTGACATGCAGAGTCTGAAGGACAAGCTGGTTTCTGTTTCATCTTGTCACAGGCCAGGCTGACGAGACCAAACGGCTGATTCTCTGCCAGCGTTCCTCCTCCTCCTCCTCCTCCTGGCTTTCCACTAAGTCCGACGGAAAAAAATGCTGTAGGAGGCGAGGTTTCTCCTCCTCCTCTTAAAGCCGCAGAACGGAAGAGCCCGAAGGACGCTTTTGTTACAGCACCTTCGGGAGCAGCAGCTCAGCTGGAGGGCCGAGCAGAAGAAGAGCTTCATCACCATCCGAGCTTCTTCATTCTGCAAATTAAGGGGGGGGACCACAAATGAAATGCAAACGTTTGTCCTGAAGTCCCACTTCTTGGGCAACATAGTGTTAATTCTGCAGATGCTTGGATGTGCAAATGCCTCGATCCTACCAGCTGGGTTGGGTGTCTGATTCCTGTATTTCCTGACCTGGATTTTAGAAGATTCAGAACGTAAGTTATGGAACCGTAGCTTAAACAAGGCTTGTTCACCGAGGAAAGCCCACCTGACCAAACTGCTGAAGCTGGTGCCCACGTGGGCCTCCCAAGAGCGCATGGATCGTCTCCCTGGCCTGGTCCAAGAGCAGAGACTGCGGTGTTAACCATGGCATGTGGAAAAACAGGGTGAGATCCATCCAGTGCCAGTCTTGCCTCGTCATCCGTGGGCAAGGAAAAGATCGTACAGGTCAAGCTCCACTCCCAATGGCCTTTCTCTGCTTCCCACGCGAGCCAACAGAGCTGGTGTTTTCTGGTGGTCTCTCACCCATGTGCCAGGTCCAAACCTATTTGCTTTCTCAAGCTTGGGGTTTGAGGCTCTTGTTTACTTCACATTCGTGTTCCCTTTTTCCTGTGATGATGGACCTGAGCCTCGACCTGAAAGCTCAGGACAATAAATCGGTGCTCCCAGAGTTTGTGTCTGTTGTCTCCAATAGTGTATTCGGGACACGCGCATCTTTTCTTTCATTGGTAATGTAAAAGCTATTCGCCATTCTGCACTTATTTCATTTTTGGACTTCCAGCATAGTCTACAATGCTGCGACTTCCTGGCAGTGCTAACCCCACACAAACCCACGTTGCTTCTTCGAGCACAGCCAAGATCAAGGAAGTGGTGCCACCTACTGCAGTGAGAAAGTTGCACAAGTCTCCAAAATCCCACAAATTAATTCAGCCATTTTTGGCTGAGTTCTCTCATTTCCCTTAGGCCTCAGCAGCTGCACCTCGGAGGAACCAGGGTGCCAGAGTCGCGCTTGGCTTGCGCACCCCCTGAGCAACATGCCTCCCCAGCCAGCCTGCCGCTCTCAACTGCCAGCGGTGCCAGCTGTGCTGTCTCCTTCTCGCCAATGAATGCAAAAGGGCTTCGGATACCCCCAAACCGCGCTGCCCTTCGCAGCCGGAAGCACCCCGGCCCTTCCCGAAACCAGACGGCGAGCAACCTCCCTCTGCTGCACGGAGCCACGCTCCCCCTCCCCGCCCCAGAAAGAGAAAGCAGGACGAAGCCTCC
>JANHZU010005569.1:62890-75095 GCA_032468055.1 Acrochordus granulatus | reverse complement strand
AGTTTGCTTTGGGAGGCTTGTATCGTTGTCATGTTTGCTTTTAAAGCTGAAGACCGAGAAAAACAAAACAAAAAAGCCCACCCTCAAACCTACCTTAAACTGTTATTTGGAGTTCACCTAAGCAAAGCACAACACCACCGAAAAGCATAATTTCGACCGAGGGTGGGGAGGGCAAGGAAAGAAAGGAAGGAAAGGGAAAGCAGAATAAACGGAGAATCTTATAGGAAAACAGCAGACCGCACGACCCAGCTTAAACTGGGGCCTTCCCACCGGTGGGATTCCAGCTCCCACCATCCCCGTCTGGAGATGGGAGGAGCGGTTAGGCGAGATAAGCCCCAGTACCACTTGATGGAAATTCTGACCTTCTTCAGAGGAATAGCCAGATTAGGCCTTGGTAGGACCAACCACAAGGAGGATGCATTAGGAGGTCCTCTTTGCCCAAGGGCTGTTATTAGCAAAAGATTTTGTGAACATCCCCAGTAAGGTGCCGGAAGAGTCTTCCTTGTCCCTCTTGCTGCTGTAAACTGGGCACCTCTATGTTAGCAATTTGAAGGGATAACCATATCCGTGGAGGAAAGCTGGAGCCCTCTCTGGCCAGAAGTGCTCTGCAGAGGTTGGGAGTTTGAGGCTGCCATTCACCTATGGGTTGTGAACAAAGATTCTGAGACCTTCCATATCTATTTGGCCATACCTAGCTAGACCCTGACTAACTGACTGCCCCAGCTCCCATGCTCCAAAATATGTTTTAAAAGCATACTCATATGTACCAAGGCTACATTATTTTGGTGGATTTTTTAGCCCAATCCTGAATGCACCCATCGTCAAAACTCATGGTAGATGGTAGAGTTCAGTGGATGTTTAGTTTCAGCAAGCTGACTGTGAGTGGGTAACAACTGTTTTACAATCAACCCCTAAGACTGCAATCCACAGGAATCCTACAGAGCTGAGCGGAAGCCTTCAAGTAAGGCTTTGGACACCTATGGCGGCAATCCTATATGCTTCTGTCTTGGAGTATGCCTCATTTCAGCCTACAGAGCTTACTTCTCTTACATCTGAGTAGACATATATAGGGTTATGTCGCAAGTGCCCTTGTGGGCTGCACCCCAAATGATGCTTTTCAGCTGGTTTCTGGAATGGGAAGCCCTATTATTCATTAAGCACTGCTTTCCTGAAACAAGCTGGCAGGAATATACCTTTTTAGCATGAAACCCATCTTCTCTGGGAGAAGAGAAAGAACAGCAGGAGACGTTTACCAACAATACAGAAAACACACCAACATCACTAAATAGATAAGAAAAATGGAATACTGTATTTGATTTTTTCTAAGAAAGTTTGTACATAGAGATAGACACGCAGTAAAGGAAACAATGGCATAAGCATCCTACGTAAATTTAAGAACAGACCCCAACAGCTGCTATTTAAATATTCAAAATGCTTTTGCATAAGAAAACTACAGTGGAACCCGAAGCCTCGTTTCTTCTACCACTGAGGTCCCTTTTGAAAACTTAGTCTGTCACCTCTTGACAGCTACGTTTGTACAAGGAACCCAAGTCAGAGAAATGTTGTTTCTTTTCTTTTCTCTCTTTCTTTTTTTTAAGAAGGAAAGGGAAGGGAGGGGAAGGGAAGGGCTAGGGCAAGACAGGGGACACAAGAAGAGAAGAGGAAGTATCATATACAAGTATTTTCTACACATATATTACAAACTGGGAAAATGACCTCATCATTAAGATATACATAATTCATATAAAATTTTGAAATAAAAATAAAAATCTGTTACAGTCATAACTATTCTTTTTCCACATTTATAACCAGTACCCACACAGGCAGTGACAGAAGTGTAGAAAAAAAGGTGCTTAGGAAGAAAATGATTGTCTGTTGAACAAAAGAATAACAATTTTAAAAATAAAATAATAATAAAAAAACAACCACGGAGAAGGAGAGAGGAAGAGGAGAAGGACAAACCAATTGCATCTACTTTAAACCATCACTTGGAATTGGAAAAAAAGATCCGCAGAGATAAAGGCTTATTAAAACCCAACAAAAAGTGATAAACATTGGTTATTTCCTTCTTCAAAGAGTTTCTTTAAATTTTTGTAAAAGCTTTTATCTCTCTTTTTGTACAAATCTGATCCATATTTTCCTTTCCCGCACCCTAGTCTTTATTATTATTGTGTTCAATTAGTATACAGAATATTATATTTTCCCCAGATTCAAACTGAATCGTTATCATGCAAAATGGGTGAAATGCAGTCCATGGGAAAGCGCAAACATTAAAATAAAATTTATAAAACCTAAAAAGAAAAGCGCTCAAGTGTGCTTTTGTCCTACAAATACAAATGTCACCTTTCTTTCTTTCTTTCTTTCTTTCTTTCTTTCTTTCTTTCTTTCTTTCTTTCTTTCTTTCTTTCTTTTCCTTTTCCAGTAATAATATTCCAGTCATAATAATACAGTATTATCATAATTATTATTTTCCCCGCTGCAGCATTAGAAATTCACGACATTAATTTTGATTTGTTCCTTTACTGAGTGGATTGTTTGTTTTATTTCTTTTATTTGTTAAATAAAGATTTGGTTTTATTTATTTTTAATTTCTTTTAAGTGTCTGCTTCTCTTTTTTCGGTTCTCTTTCTAGGGCTGTTCTGAAGTGGCTTTTTTTCTTGGGGACCTAGGACAGTTCATAGAGGGAGTGGGTGCGCGTTTGCTTGGGATTGGGTGGGGGCTTACTTTGCCTTTTTCTATTTTTGTTTCAATTATTATTATTTTCTTAGCTTTTGTTCCTTTCCATTATCATACATCACATTCTGAGTCGCTGGAGGTTACCGAGAGGATGGATGTCCCCGTCTCGGCTCTTTCTGTCAAACTGGAGACGCTGGTGGTGGGGCTGGCCGCCGTGGACGGAGACTCCGCGGAACTGTGGGTCGGGCAGCCCGGTTCTGACAACGACCGCATGCCGCTCTGTCCGATCGCCTGGTGCTGGAGCCTACAAGAGGCGGGGAGACAAACCAACAGGACAGATCCTCGCTCAGAAGCAGAGCCACAGAGAGAGAGGGGGGGGAGAGGTCGAGGGGAGAGGGCGCCCTCCAGCCTGGCTCTTGGGCCACGCAAAGGCTCGGCGCATTCGGAGCCAGTGGAATCCCAAGGCCGAAGAACTGGGCTCCGGGGCCACCCCAAGGCTTTTCCCAGCCCGACCCCGCCGCGTTTCTTTCGCCCAGCGGCCGCTCCCCAGTCAGGCAGCTTAACCCGACCCTCGCGTCTGCTCTGCCTCTCTCCCCTGCCCCTCCTTCCTTTTCCGCTCGGACTTCCTCGCCCTCCGCTGTGCCCTTAGTTCGCAAAAGCCTGTGCCGCCGTCTGCCGGTCTTGCCACTTCGGCTCCGAGCCGGGTTCGACTGCCCGCCCCCTCCGCCCTCTCCCGCAAAAGGTTTCACATCGAAAGAGAGAAAACGCAAGCCAAGATTCCATTTCCCTGGCTTCAGGCGCGCCTCTGCGATGTGCGCTACAGTGGGAGCACACGCGCACGCACGGGGAACAGGGAATTTGCATTGGAATCTAATTGACACGCACCCACGCACAGCCCTTTTCTCCAGTCACTCCTGTAGGCTTCGAAATGCCGGTTTATTTGGAGATCAGGTCTCCTCTCGGTCTCTGCCGCTCGGTTTTCTGGCGAGCAAAAGCGGGAAACCGTGGGCCTGCTCATAACCTCGTTCCTAAGTTCCTGCGCTTCGCACGCACCCTTCTACCCCCGGGATAACTCAGTTTCGAACCACAACAGGCGACTCATAAAGGACGGACAGTGGGCAGCGAGGGACAAACCCACTCCCTCCCCCACTCCGGGCTTCCCTGGATCGCCACCCAGAAAGAAAAACCGTAATGGGCGCAACGTAAACAAACAGCAAAACAAAGTGACGGGCCTGGCTCTGGGGGAGGGGAGGTAACATCTGCGAAGTGCTGGGCGAGTTCAGTCTCTGCACACCCGGAGAGAAGGAAACCCCCCCCCGGTCCTCCCAGTCTATTTTCTGGGCGGTTGAGAAGACGGTTGAATGGCTCCCACCGCGCTTGTAAACCCCACACCGCCAGACAAAGGAAACTCGGCAGTCGCTGCTAACCAAACCGGCGCTGAAAGGGGACTTCAATCCATGAGAACCATCCGGAAGCTGGAAGAAGGTTCTCAACGCGATCCTCTCCTCGACTGGATATAAACTGCCGTGAGCCACTGAAGATTTGGGGGTGAGGGATGAATTGTACCCCTCCCGAGAGAGAAAGAGAGATTATATCCAATTTAGCAAAGTGGAAGATGACCAACAAAATAAAATAATGAAAATAAAAACGTCCGTATTGCATCTTCAAATCCTTTTTAAGGATCTTAGAATATTTTTAATTCTTTTCTCCTCCGGTTTTTAAACTGCTTTTAAAAATTAATTGCCTTGTCACTTCCAGAATATTTACCATTGAGTTTATTACTGCTGCTTTTACTTTACTGTTTTTATTATTGTTATATTTGATCATTTATTATTCTCTTCCAGGTTACAAGTCTTTTATATTAAATCTCGATCAGGCAACCCAAATATTTACAAGTGTTATGCTTTGCTGCTGTGAGATTATATTCCTTCTCTTACAGATACAACTGAAAAATAGTTTGACAGCAGTGTTTTCCTTTTTCTGCCCCAGAATTTGGAAATTAACTTTCAGAATATAAACAAAACATGAAATTGAAAAAAATCAGTTTGGAAAAAAGAAGGAAGGATTTTTCCTCCCTACATTATTTCATACAACTGCTACCTTTTTGAATGCAGTGTTAAAACTATTTTAGCCTCCTTAATCAATAACCAGCAAAAAAAAAACCTCGAATCCTGTATTAGCATAATAAAGTTCTGACAAACACTTGCCACAATATCACCCTATATATTTATTTATACACTCATAAACATGCTTCAGTCAAGCTACCTGGACCTAAACCAACCTGCCTATAAGGGGAGAGGGAAAATAACTTTGAAAACTATTTTATATGCTTTTCTTTTTATTTTACATTATTTTGATTTTATTTATGTGTACACTTCTTTCTTTTCTCTACTCCCTATCATTCTTATTTTTGGAGACATTTACGGAACAAAAGAAGGGCCCGTTTTTCTTTCAGAAGTGGTCTTCCCGGAAAGAGGGCAGTCTCCTCTATCTACTTAGAAGTAAGCGTCCAAGGACTCCGGGGACCTTGGTTTAGGAGTCCCACCGCCGCGCGAAAAATGGGCCCGGCAGGGAGAGAACGCGAAAAGTCTTAACCTTCGAGGGTCCGACCCGAATCAATAAAGGCAAGCGCATTCCCGCTGCCGGGGCCCTCGGAGGTGGCTGTTGTTTAGCTGCTTCTCGCGATGGCCGTTTGCCAACCCGCGACAAAAGAGAGAAATGTGCTGAAGACACTGGCAAGAAAAATCCAGGTGAAATGAAAAGAATGGCCCGTTCCTTTATACCACGCTGTAAATGCGGCGGGGGAAAGGAGGCCCCCTCAAGCCCTTGGCTTTGGAGATTGGGGGTCCTTAGTCAAAACTGCGGGCGAGGACTACGCACCCGCGAGTAGGCAAGAACGCGCGCGCGCTCACACACGCATTCAGAAGATGCGGGTCCGTTTTCCGGGGGAAAAAGAGCGTCCTGCTGGATTGAAAGCAAGGGGAGAGCAGACTCAAGGAAGATCCCCGAACTTTGGAAGTGGCTGTGAGCTGGAACCCCTTCAGGCCTAGAACTGAACCTGGCCTTGGACTGCCAGCTGTCTAGAGGCTGGCTTGAAAGAGGAGGCGAAACAAGATCTTCCGGCCAAGATGCCCAAAGAACCTGATTGCGCCGCGCCGGTTTCGGACTCGAAATAGTAATCAGCTTCTCCCCAGGGAGGTCGGAAGACGCTGAGCTTCCTTCTGCGGCCTCCCCGGAGCCTTTCCAGTTTCTTTGGAGAGAAAGAGCCGTCGCCTCCGAAGGGAGGGTGGGAGACCTTCTCCGACCCTAAACAAGGGGGGAGGAGAGCAAGGGGTATGTACGCGAGTGTCGGGGTGCGGGTTCACCCTCCTCCCCAGAAAGCTCGGGCCGCCCCACTGACCTGTTCTTGGCGGCCGCCGCCCGGTCTCTCTGCCGCCGATTCTTGAACCAGTTGCCGACCTGCGTGGGCGTCAGGCCGGTGGCCTGAGCCAGTTCTCTTTTCTTGCTAGGATTGGGGTAGGGGTCCTGGAGGTACCATTCCCGCAGGAGGCTGCGAGTCCGTTCCTTGAAGCAGTGGGTCTTCTGCTCGCCGTCCCAGATGGTTCTCGGCAGGGGAAACTTCTTGCGGACGCGGTACTTGTCGACTGGCCCCAAGGGGCGTCCGCGCAGCTTCTCGGCTTCCTGGTAGTGCGCCTCCAGCCACATGGCCTGTAGTTTGCCGTGGGATTCCTTGGTGAACTTGTGGTTCTCCAGGATGTGGTAAAGGTCTCGGAAGTTGCCCGTGTGGAAGGCCACCACTGCCCGGGCCCTCAGGATGGACTCGTGCTTGTTGATGGCTTCACATGCTCCGGGCGCTACCGGCAAGGACCACAAGAACCGGCCCAACCTCTCGATGTCCCCCGTCTCCTCCAGCGTCTCGCAGACACTGGCCACTTGCTCCGGGGAGAAGTTGAGTGTGGGCAGCTGGAACATGGACGGCTCTTCCGGGGCTCCCCGCGAGGCGCCTCCTCCTCCTCCCCCGCCGCCGCCGCCGCCGCCGCCACCGGCCGCTCCGGCGCTGCACCCGGTGGCGGCGCCGCTGCTGCCACCACCGCCGCCTCCAGCTCCGGAGCTGCTGCTGCTGCCACCAGTGGCCAGAAGAAGCGAGCGGTGGTGGTGGTGCGGGTCGCTGGGGAAGTTTGGCAGAAAGAAATGGGTGGGATAAAGCTCTAAAGGAGATCGGAACACCATGGGACCCAGCCTGGAGGACGGGGGAGGGGCTTGAAAGACAGAGACCGGGCGAGGCAGAGAGGGAAGGAAGGAAGGAAGCAGAGGAGGACGAGAGGAAGAAAACAGGATCAAGGCGAAAAGAAAGGAAGGCAGGAGGCAGATGAAGGAGATGAAAAAGAGGAGAAAAAGGGGAGGGAAAGGGGGCTCACGCACCCCACGCGCATCCACACCCGCATAGAGACCTTCATCCGAACCCAGACATGCACACACACGTACACACATACAGACATACACTCCCCCTGCGCACACACTCACTCACTCCCACCCACCACCTTTCACACACATGCAGGACACTCGCACACCCTCACCCACGTACAGGCGGGCATCTGCGCGCCGGTTTGCTCGCCTAGACGCCCAGAGTCACGCGCACTACACACGCACACGCACACACCTCCAGAGACAGTGCGGCTGCCGCCGCTGCTGCGGCGAAAACAGATTCAGTGATTCGGCCGCGATCGCCCTAATGACAACAGCCTCATAATATCTCTCCTAAATCCACCGTGAGTGCAACGCCGAAGCATTTTGTTTCGCTTTTCTATTGGCTTGGCGGGTGTCGTTGTAGTGTCGCCATAGCAGCGCCCTGCCAATCACTGTCAGCCTTGCCAATCATCGGGGACTACGTAAGAAAAAGGGCTCTTACCGCTGCGCCCAAAGGCGAGGAGGAGGGGAGTCAGAAAGCAGAGGGAGGGACAGAGGAGGAGGAGGAGGAAGGCGAAAGGAGGAAAGCTTGGGCGCATTGGTGTGTTAATCTTGGCAAGTCCTAATCTGAGCACTTCCACTTTTCTCGACGCATCTCCACCTTTCCACCGGCGTTTCTCCCCCACGTCCCTAAATAAATAAGGCAATAAAATGTACAAGGGCAGGCGCTGCTACTCTGAAATGAGATCTAGGATTAGACTCCGAGGCTGACAGTGGCTTTTAAGGGAGCTCCTTCCGCTCTTTTGGAAGAGAGGGAAAAGGAAAGAAAGGTGGGGAGGGAAAGGAGAAGGAGACGGTCGGGGCCAAGTAGGGATAAAAGGACTCCGAAGGAAAACGATTTACACATGATGTGCACGTAGTTGCCCTTCATTCTGCCTATCTGAGCACTAATAGCGCCGTGGAAGACAAGCTAGATGAGATCATTAGGCCCATCCTCAGGCCGCTGACCCCGCCGGGAGCAACCCAGGCTTGGGCTGCAGGGGAGATGTGGGGGTGGGGAACCTAGGCCCGAGAGAGAAGAACGGGAGCTTCCTATCTTTTCTTTCCCTCCTTTGCTGCCCCCTCCGCTGAGATTTGCAGAGGTAATTCCAAGAGAAATTACCTTTAAGAGAAATGTTGCCCCAAGCCTCGCCTTCTGGCACCCGGAACAGAAAGCTCTCCTTCCTGGCGACCTGGCTTAGAAGTCCCGGAGAGAAAGCAGTGAGGAGGAGAGGCCCCGATTCCTGGAGGTCGGGCCAGGCGGGGTTCTTGGGCGAGGCTCCCTCCCCTTGCATTAGGCAAAACTTAAGTGAACCACCATCATTGCCCAAATTGGTCTCCAGAGAACTTGTACTCTGAGGAGCAAGAAATACTTTTCAAACCTAAGGTGATGGTGGGGTTGGATGCTGGATGGCAACATCAAATTCTAACTGTTGATTTCCTTGTATCTTATTTTTCATTTTTTTCTAGCTCTGCTCACAGATTTGCCTCTCTTCTTGCCCGTTCCTGTAAGGTTGCTGGATACTGTCTAGGCATTAGAAATCCTTCTGATCAATCACACATCCCAACTATCACTTTGGGATTCACTTCCCCTTTAGTTCCCAGTATTAAAAAAAACCAGTAAAAATGCTTCATTAAAAACTATTTTTTAAAAAAGAGAATCTTATATTTATCTGTTCATGTTGTCTTCATGTGTATGTGCAAGTGTGTGTAAAAACTGTGTCGGTGAAACCGAATTGCTGAACTCTGATATTGCCAACAGCTAAGCAGGCCTTCTTGGTTGCCGTCTGCCTCCATTTATCCTTAGGTGCGTTGCTTTTAAGGCGATTTTAATCGGCATCTTGAGCTGGTAACTCCTTTGTTTCGTTTCTGCGGAGATGGAAGTGTGATTTACAGAGATTTGTACGGGTCATGGATGTCTTTCCATCCTTACTGTGTATATTTAGACAGGACTTTGGTTGGTGTTAAAAAGTGTATATTTTGAATGGGTTCACACACAGTAGCAAACAATAGGGACATTGTCCAGGCATGTAGAACGCGTATTGAAACACAGCATCCAGAGTTCTCCTAATCTGCCCTCAATAAAGCTGAAATAATTATCCTAAGCTGCCTTTCTAGAAGTAGAAAAAAATCATTGAGGAATTCAAAACTTGAAAAAAACACTTTGCTCTGCATTCCGATGCAGATCTAGAAAGGCGACAGGGAAGGAACAAGGGGGTGGTGAGACACTGCAGTCCAAACTCCTTACAGTCATCAATAGGAAGAAAAAGAGGGAGGGAAAAGGTGGGGACAGTTTTGTACAATTAAAATGGAAAAACCTCGCGTGACTTGGTCTGTTTGAAAGATACATAATCATCATAATTTGAAATGCTGCCGAGAGAGAGAGAAGAGGGGGAGGCCTTTGCCGGACACTCAGACTGGCTGGGATCTTTTCACCAAGCAGTCTCTCTGAAATAAATGCCAAGTGGCAGATGAATAAGTCCAGTTGGAAGAACTACTGGACTGGAAGACCCTGCTGACTGGATTAGGTGTTCATCACTCTTCCACCAACCTGTCAACAGAGATTCATATTCCCAAGGAAAAAAGCTCTTAAGTTTTACTGATGCATTTTAACACTTCTGTTAACAAACTAGTCTGGCGGCGGTTGGGAAGAGGCAGTTGATATCTTCTCACCCAGCCCTCTCGTCTCTGTCCCAGTATCGGGTTTCCATTTGAAGCAGAACAGAGATTTTATTGAGCGATGAAAAGCAGGGATTGTGCACCAAAGTGTTTAGCCAAAGGTTGGGAGCCCGGAGCAAAGCCTCACAAACTTTCTGTTTTGCGAGGGCAAAAGAGCTGAACAATACAGGGGCCTCGGGGAAAGAGGACACCTGCCTGGTCAGTACCTTAATATTTTACTCAGCTTATCTGAAGGATGCATGTGTGTGGCTGTGTGGCTGTTCATATACCTATTGCCAGTTACAAGAACCTCCTGGGAAAAAGCCAAGCTCCAGGCGTTCCTGCTCTCTTCATAATGGCCTCAGGAGTCCCCTGAGACTCCTGAGTGGATCCTCCAGCCACATCCATATGAACCGTAAAACCCCTTGGTCCCAGCTCAGTTCTGAACTGTTCCAAAATCCAGAGATCTTTATCTTTCCTTCCATGTAATGGAAAGAAGGGGGAGGAGGAGTTACAGTCCCTGGGATCCACGTGTGTGGGGTTTGCTGGATTGTGAGCACTTTTTCAACAGCATCAAGTGGGCTTGACCTGGATTTCAGAGGACAGGGGACTCAAAAGTGATATGCACCCACATACCCACAAAGTCAATTGCATTTCAAATACCCAGAAAAACATATGCCTCGAACTTGGGTTTATTACTTCTTTCTACAGTGGCGTCTCCACACTCCCCCAGGACAGGAGTGGTTTTCCTTACTCAAAAGATTCTCCCAAGACTGGCTTTTCTGTCTCTGCTACCAATCCTATGAAATAGATTTGGGCACCCACGGCCCAGTCATATTTCAATAAATGAATTGGCAACACCAGGCTTGCTTCGTGCCACCACAACTTGACCAGAGGATTTCTGAGCTTAAAACTTAAACTCCAAGCTTAAAAGTGTCCATTTTTAATGCTGCCGCTTTTCCCTGAAGCTGCACACCTTTTTTCAGCTTGGTTTCTTGACCCTGCTTTCTCCCAAATGGTTCCCAGATGATTTTGGACATATTTCTGGGAAACCAGTCCTCTGAGGTGCTGTCCAGAGGAAGCCAAAACAACCTTTAGGCATTGTTATATTAAGGAGAAGGTTGGGCAGGAAAGTTGGGGGTTGCCTAGCGGTGCGACGATGCTCTCCATCTCCCCTCTAAGCCTGTTAGGGACACATTCTTATGTCCTTAAAGTACAAGCAGATAATTGTTGGCGCTCCATCTTTGTACGAAGGAGGCCAGGGTGTAAATGCCTTTTAATGACTGCAGCTGCTGGCTGAAAACTGTCAATGGAATTGGCTAATGCAGCGCCCCCGGAAAGGGGGAAAATAAGAGGGGGAAAACGCTTTTATGAGCGAGCTGCTGAGCCTGAGAGTCGCTGGAACCGAAAAGGAGCTGGAAAGGGTGAGGAAGACACTGACTGACGACAGACAGGAGGAGGAGGAGGAGACGAAGAGGAAGAGGAGGAGGAAGAGGAAGAGGAAGTTTAAGGAGGACGAGAGAGAGAATCGCAGCAAGGGAGCCTCTGGCCTACCCACCTCTATCCTAGGGCCACCGAAACCTGCCTTCTGCCCTCGAAATTCTCTTCCGGATTCTGTAAGTCCTCCCTCACTCCGATCCCCAACTGAGCACATTCAGATTCCCTAGAAAATATATTTGTTTTTTGTAGTGGAATTTAATTCTTTGTACTGTATGCAGCATTCGCATTTTCTTAAGACCTGCCGGCTTAATGGTTCCAAGAAAACCTGGGAAGAAGTGATCCGTAATCGACTTCCTTTCCCGAAAAGCAGGGGAAAGGAAGGTAGGGGAGGCCAGGAGTCGGGACCCCAAAGCCCCCGTGTGCGTCCAGGCTGCCTGCTCCCGACAGGCGGGGCTATTTTCGCGGGGCCCTCCATTTCGTCCGGCTGGCTTCTGGCACCCTGATCTCCAGGCGGAAGTTAATTCCCAGGGAGATCCAGGGGGCGCCTTCCGACTAGAAGACGCCTCTGCCGGGCACTGGGGAGAGCGCTGGCCCCGGTCCCTCTGTAGCCGCGTTTGGAGCAACGGGACGTTTGTTCCCTGCGCCGCTGAACTTCACCGGGAAAGGATTCGGGAATGGCGGTAGCCGCGGGGCGGCTGGGCTGGGCTGGCGCTTATTCCCAAACGAGCAGCCAGCGAGGGGAGTTGATTCAGTCGAAGCTAATGTGGGGCTGAAGTCTAGGTAAAGGCGCCCAACCGTCGGTTGGAGCGACAGTCTTAAGCCTCGCCAATTACGGTGCACTAACAAATCAGGGAGCCACATTCTTTGGCTTTGGGGGGACTCGAGCACAGCTATCACTGAGGTCTTTTATTCCAAAGGCAGACTGTCCCCAGTTCACCGTTGCGGGTCGAACGAAATGTTGGAAAGGAGGGGCGGAGGGGCCGGG
>JANHZU010005569.1:49859-62878 GCA_032468055.1 Acrochordus granulatus | reverse complement strand
ATGCTTTATTTTCAATAGCTTAGTTGATACTTCTATCTTCCAATCCCCTTCTTTCTTTTAATGCTGATTATTTCCAAAAAAAACCCTAGTTAGTAGGTCGGAATTCGATTCGTCTCTCTTTTTCCTTTTAGCAATAATATTGTTAAGATTGGTTCAGTCAAATCCGAGGCTTCCTCAAGGGAATTTTAAATTAGTTGGAGGAGAGAGATCGGAAAGGGAAACGTTGAGAGGGGGGTGGGGGAGAGAAAGACAGAGAGAAACCATCAGTCTTTCACGCACAAAAAGAAAAAAAACTCTTTATTTTATTAGTTTGAATGAGTTATTTAGGAAGCAGTGAGCACGCATATTTGCAGCCTTCGAAATGTATCTTTTCCCGCTTTAAAAAAAATCTGATTTCCGAAATCTTGGGCGCTTTTTTAAGTCTGCTGCAATTCGGGCCACTTGAGCAGAGAACTATAAACCGAAGGCAAATGGCTCTGAGAAATACGATGGGGAGTAGGGAAGAAAAGGTACGATCTACACCAACCATCAAAAAGCTACCTCTGAAGGTTTATGGTAAAACTTGGCTATATCTTTTTTTCTCTTCTCTGTGTACAGTTATTTAGATTAAAAAGAAAACGCTTTGAATCAGAGAAGTGAGAATTTTTTTATGAAATAAAATTCGTTCTAGTAATATGGGCAAAGCATTCTGCAAGGAGAAATGTCCTTGTTCGCTGGGTAAGAATGAAGAATTGATTCTCTCTCCCAAATCTGCTTCCAAGGTTTCTAGGGATGATGTGGGCTGTAGTCCAACACATTTGTAAGGTGCCAGGTCTGATAACAGATTGTGGACTGTTGTTTTCTGTGAAATAAATTCTAGTGTTCTTCTTTGTTTGAAGGACAACCCATTCAGGATAGTGGAACTTCAGTTTCTTAATAGATGTATTCTATTGCCAGGTGCTCCTCAATCTTTTTCCCGACTTTTCTTATTGGATGGCTGACAGATATTTTCTCTTTTCAGTCTGCCATTCTGAAAAACAAACAAATGTGTCTGGGCATGTATTTGAGGTAATATCTCAAAGCAATACTGTCCTTTCTCACCATTAATGGTACTGATTAAAAAATAAATGTTGACTGACTTTGGAGAAACCTCTGTGGGCAGAGGTCTTTGATACTAGGTAGGCATGCAGGCTCACTGAGGCTACTCCACTATGACCCAAGGAGGTTGCAGCTTACAGCAGTCAGATATTGGTTTCATTGCATTCAGTGGTGCTAATTCCTATGAAGTACAGATAAAATGTCAGGGGTGCATATGCACTTAATGGCCTTAAAGTAGAGGCCAAGGTCCAACTATTTTCATAAACTGAATTTTTATCTACTTGTGAACAAGTGCCATGGACATTTCTGGCATCCAGTCCCTAGTAGGTCTAGTGGGAATTAGCTGCTCTTCCAAACAAGATCCTGCTCCTGATCAAGCTTCCAAACCCAACCTAGCTCTGTTTACACTGAAGTGTAAATTATTACATTCAGTCCAATTATTACTTAGCATTCCATTTACTGAATCCCATTTAGGATTGCAGACTTCACTTGGAAATTATTTTTCTGCATCCTTGTGCACTGTTTAATGTGTTTTTAATCATGTATGATTATTGTAAGTGTTAAACCATAAATACACTTCAAGTGAAAGATACAGGGTGAAAATGTGCTTAAAGGGTACTGCTATTGAAATACACCTAGAGTAATCCTGTGGAATAAAATGTGTATTCACTGGGTAGTACAAAAAGAGAATGCTCCAAGGGAAACTTTTAATCTAATGCAGAAGTTACATAAGTTCTGGAGCAAAAATAGAGTCAGGTCAGTGAGGGCGTAATCAGTAAAACAGCCTCTTGTGTTGAGAATGCTTCAGGGTTCTCCTCTATCTGCCTCCCTTTCCTTTCTTTGTTCTTTTCCCTACAAAATTAAGATGCTGTTCCTCTTTTCAGACAGATAGAACAGTCACAGGCCAGGCTGATGGGAGAGCATTTCACCATCAGGGCAACTGTTCAGGATACTGCAAACTGTAGTCAGGAGGCCCCAAGGGGCTTGCACAACATGGAAACTCTCTCTCCAAGCTCAGAAGAGTTTCTATCCAGTAAAGGTGTTCTGAAGCCCAGCATGTCCAAGATTCGGGGTGAATGGGGAGAGGGCAGTGGGAGAGGCAGCCGGAAAGACCAAATCTAAAGCAGGCAGAAAAAAAAACCCAGCTAAATTTCCACTTTCTCTGAGTCTCAAAGTAACTCTAACCTACCCCAGTTGAGAATGATTTTGCTCAACTTTTTTTCTATGGATCCTTAAATTCATGGTGCCAAAGGGAAAGTGAAAATAAAATGATAATTTTCCAGTGTCTGATAGTGAGAATGGCTGCTCAAGGCCATGCTGCCAAGAGAAAACTTCAGTCCCAACCTGCTTCTCCCTAGATGCTGTTCTCTCTGGCTTCAGTCAGAAGATATGGGAACCCTCTGAGTACCTTCTCTTAGCTCCTGACCTGAATGGCAGAATGACAACACTTTGGCCTTCAAGGGAAGCTGGACTAGAAGGAGATCCAATAGATATACATCTGGCACCTTACAACCATTCTGGTCTGCCAGTTCCACCTTTCCTTATCAAGCAACCTGGAAAATGGGGGAGTTCCTTCATTA
Organism: Acrochordus granulatus; assembly: GCA_032468055.1. Lineage (NCBI taxonomy): Eukaryota > Metazoa > Chordata > Lepidosauria > Squamata > Acrochordidae > Acrochordus > Acrochordus granulatus. Next base: position 60,221 of record JANHZU010005569.1, on the reverse strand, counting down.
CTTCTTTATTGCATCTCTGCACAAGCTCTAATAAATGCATGCCTGTTTATTCCAAAATACAGTAAGTCTAATTGTCCTATGAGATTGTCCCTTAAATTTGGTGGCAAAGGCTAATTTTCAAACTCATTAATATCCACAATTGATTTAGTTAATTTATTGTCCTTGTCATTATATTTAGATCTTGGTCCCATAGGCTTATTATGCCCTAGAGTTTGCCCCAAAAATCTTGTGAGGTAGAAGTAGAAGAAAGAAGAGCTGAGCCTGTTGATTGGGCAAAAAAATTAAAATTAAATTAAAAATGGAAAGAACACTTTTGAAACAAGTTCAGCTCCCATCACTCCAGGATACCTCCAAATAATGATCTTAGCACCAGTACAAGGATAACATTTTAATTATTTTCTCTTAGATGGGTTTTGCAGATCCAAATTTAGTCTGAAGCTCTGTGATTTCCTGTTGGCCTCCCATCCAAGTATTAACCACACCAAAAGCTATTTTATGGTACAGCAATGTCTTTATGTGTTGCCTGACTCTGTCCCCAGTTTAATTTCCCCTCACTCCCATGGGTAGTTTAAGCAAAATGTATCCACCTTACCTCAAGCACGAGTTGATAGGTGGGTAGAATCTAGTTTATGGATAGTCTGCTATGAGGCATTCTTGACTAAGAAACTTAGCCAAGGAGTTTAACAATGCCACATAGTCCACCAAAATAACTCCAGATGAGTGGTGCATAATCATAGAAAAGTAACCCTAGAACAATTTAGGAGGGAGTGGGACCCTCTAATTTAATAGGTCCTATTTCCGAGTAGGCTCCCTCGACACTGATTTCGTTAGGTGTGGGCTATTGAGTTGTGAAAGAGATCGAGGACTTCCTCCGCGACAGACCAAAGAAAGGGGACGAGGCCCCTTTAAATCCGGGGGCTTCACCATTCCTGGAAGGAATTTTGCGGCCGTTCAAGTCTCTGTAGGTGTTTTTGCTTTCTTGCGCTCTTCGGGGGCCGGACGAGCCGTTCTTCCCCACGACCCAGATTGTGAGATTTCATTGCCATCAGATCTACCTTTTACCCCAGTCTGCTTGCCTCCTGCTTTATCCGCTCCCCTCCCTCTGCGTCGGCACTTTAAAAACAATTAGTATTTTTCTATTCCGGAGGTAAATTATTCAAACAAATGTTTGCAAGGACCCCTGGGGCGAATTTGGCCGTGGCGAAAGGTTTGATTAGTCTGATTTCCTTCTCTGCCCCTTCCAATCCGCATGCCTCTCCCGAAAGAAACAAAAGGCTGGAAGTTTCGAAGAGGGCAGACCAATTAGACGTAAATCATTAGTAGCTTTGTCTTCAGAGCGCTCCAGTCGGACGAGGCTCGTCCCTCGGGCTCCATTGGCGGCCCGGGGACTGCCAAAGCGCAAACAAGCGAGCTCATAGGATGTCAGTATCTGCGTTCAGGGATTTTCCTGACCACAAGGCCAGGAAAACAGCAAGCGACGGTGTTGGGGAGCTTGAGCTAACGAATAGCAAGCCCCAAATGCAGATTATTACATTCGCCGATCCTTCTCCATTATCTGCCTTCTGTTCTGTCTCCATATTGATTTCCATAGCCTCGTTGTACAACCTTGGGAGAAAAAGTCACCGGCCTACAATTTACTGTACATTGGGTCAATGTCTACCTCCCTTGTCAATGGAGGTAGACGTTCACGAAAGTGGAAAGTACAGTTATTTGAAGGGTGTTCAGATTCTCCAGCAAGGCTCCCTGCTTTTTACCAAAAGAAGAAGGGCAAATCGAGCGAGGGTTCCATGTTCTTTATTGGCCAAACCACTTTTGTCTGGATTCGCACAACCCACTTACCAAAACCCAGGAAAGATTGCTTGTGTAGCTAGAGGATGAGGATGTTGGACGTCCCTAAACTCGTTCACTTCTTTTCTCATTTCTGTCTCAAATGCTTCCCCTCCTGAAGATTTAAGCTGCAACTCCCTGTGAGCAGTGGTTGTCAGTATCATGCTTAGCATGGCTCGCCTAGGCACCAGCTACTTTTCAGTACTATTCCTTGAGAAACATTCATGCTTACTGGGAGTGATAAAAATGATAATCCCATGAATTTGGAGGTCTCAAAGCTCCTTAGTAAAAAGCCAATAGTTCTAGAAGGCTCCTTGAAAAACTAATCAAGCACTTAAGAAAAAAATGGAAAGGCAGAACTTCAATCAGTGAAAATTAAAACAACAAACAAGCAAACAGCAACAATTTACAGTACTCCTAAAAGTGGGTAAGAAGTAATTGGAAGGGGGAGCGCAAAAAAGAAAAAGTATCTTGTCACGACTTCAGAGGAAATCTTTTTACGTCAGAAGAACTGGGCAAACTTAGAAAATGAAGAGCTTTGATGGTGCTTCTAAATATAAACTATCCTGAAGCCAAACCTTCAAAACTGGCCTGGAAATCTTACTTGGAAATAGACTGTGTTAATTTCAGAGGCCATGATTCTACACAGATGCATAGAAGAACTTTTTTGGTATTGTCAGGACAAATTTTCTAAAGGCAGGCTAGGTAAGATTTATACGCTTACTGCCTGATTTCCTTGTGAGCTCACAACTAGCCCACCTAAACATGTACATTGCCCTAAGAATACCAAAACCATGTCATAATGGTTTAATTAAGTTGCCATTCCTACTTTCTTAATCTGTTTATTTTTATTAACTTATCTGAGAAGTCCACATAAAAAATACAAAAATATTCTGCAACTAGACCAATTAAGAATGCTACCCTAAACCTAAATAAAAAGGAATGCCCACTGAGCATGATGGGAATTGTTTCTAAATCAACATAAGCAGAGTTTCAATGTACACCTTGTGGTTCTAGATAGAGTCCCCCTCACCCTCTCAGCCCATTTTAGATGAAATTCTGTGAGTAATGCTCAGAATCTTTCCAGAGATTGTGACCAAGTCTTTCTGCCAACTAAAGGGGAGTGTTCTGGAGTCAACAGCAGACTGAAATGTGGTTTCTGTATTCACTACACTTGGATTGAATTCTCAGGATCTTTAAGAGAGTATTTTTAAATGGTGAAGTGATTTTAATTGCACGTTTACAAACTGAGAGCTTTTAAACGGCATTCATTTCAAAAGGAAATATCTGATAGTGCAATTCTTTCATTGAACCAATGAGAGGAGAATCAAGATACCCTTCAATCATCTGTTCCTTTGCAGAATTCTGTAAAATCTTCTCATTCGTAGTTAATCTCAAAATCTGTGAAATGACAATGGAGAATCAAATCACACCAAATCAACTATTTATAATTAATTTCCTCATGGCAGAACTGCCAAATATTCCCTAAGGATGGCTCAAGTGCAACCGTTAAGATGTAACAAAGAGGTAACTTTGATCATTTTTTATCATTATCCTTTCACTTACTACACACAAACACAAATGGAGAATTTAGAGAATTAGCTTTGGATTACTGAGAATATGAGACATATCTTTATTAAGGACTAAACAAATGTTTTACCAAATATCTGTCTGCTTCAATTAAAGAGCCTTGGGAATAAAACTGAGGCTGAAGAATATCCAAATATCCAAGCCACCAGTTCCAAGTTAATCAATTGAGGGAATTTAATGAAGAGTCCGTGTATTGAAAATAGGAGGGGACTTTAAATGGAACATGTTTTTAATATATTGTGAAAGCAAGGTCCTTTGTGTGAAGGTGCACCAATGTTTATGCATTAAGTATATCTGGATTAATAATAAAGATTGTTTTATAGAACTATGTTTATTCATAGAGAGCAAAGAGAAAGAGGAGTATGTGTGCGCGCGGATAAGTACACAGATTTATAGAGGATATATATCTGTACATAAGCACATCTTCCAACACAAATGCCTCACAGAAATAGCAGGATTTAAACTAATTTAAGACCCCATAAATTTTTTATTTTGTGAGATTTACTTCCAAGAAATATCTGAGGGGTCACTTGACTGCGTGTAGTTCTGGCAGTGATGGCAATAAGGACACAACAGCGCCTGGACTGTTCCCACTGATCATAACCTTCTAAATAATCAGGCCCACATTCACATATAATGAGGTTTTATTTGAGACGACATTTCTTCATTCAAAAATCATTGCCATTTGTTCATCTCTCTCTCCCTCCAAGCTTTTTTAAATATCTGCATGTGATCCCCAAAAATAAGTTTGTGAATAATGTTGAATTTACTGAATAGAGGAAAGAAAGGAAAAAAGGAAAATAAATAAAATGGGGGGGGGAATCAGAGGAAAATATAAAAGGAAAAAATGGATTTTTTTTACGGAAGAAAAGTTAGGTAACAGCGGTTATCTCCAAGGTTAGCGGTAGATGTCCTTCGGAAGTTTCCTCTTTTAGCTCCACCAGGGCAGGTGATACCCGCCTTTGAAGACTCGTCCTTATCAGTACAGGCAGTAGAACCTCCGTGGGAAATAAAAATAGGGGAAGAATTAACCCACCCAGGTAGTTCTCGGGGACGATAGTACTGGGGAGCTTTACTTATTTATCGCTAAGCCTTGGTTGCAAATCCCTGGAAAACAATCGTTTAGGAATGCCTGGGCTCAGGAGAGGGTTTCACCGCTTTTGGGACGCGGAGGGTTCAATGTGTTCCGCGCCAGACTTTGAAGGCAAGTGTCAGGGGCGAACGACGGAGGGGGCGAAGGAAAGGCCGGCCGAGCGAGGGTGCTCTTGACTTCGCAGTTGCCGGGGAAGGCGCCGGAACGGCTACTTGGGGGCGGGGGGCTCCTTCGGCACAGGGGACAAAGCTGGGGAACAAAAGCCAGCCACACAATAAAATAAAATCCAGGAGAAGGAAAAAGTTGCGCCGAACACGTGCATTTCCCTCAGCGGCGTTTGACTGAGCATCAAGCGAACCAAGGCGGGGGGGGGAGCAGAGGGACAGAGCCCTTCTTTCAGGGCAAAAATCCGCTTCCCCAGCATCTCAGAGAGGGACAGAGATTGGGTCTTTCCTAAGCTGCCTGCATTTTAGGAAAAGATCCGCAGCTTGAAAATCTCAGTTTTCCTAGTCTCGCCCGCGCACCTTCTCGCCGCCCCGGACTCAGGAGACCATTTATGCGCGAGGACGACCGATGGGTCTCTCCGCGGATGGCGCTGCCCCCCGCTTAGCACCTACCAAGGCCTTTTCAAAGGAGGCAGACAAGCAAGCAACAGCAGCAGAGGCCTGACTGTTTATTCTAAGAGGCAGCCTCGCTGAATCTTGGACTCCCCGGTTTTGGGGTGCTTCTTCGGGTCTGGCGCCTTAAGTTCCCTTGAGAGGGAACTTTTCAAAAGACGTCCTTAGGATCGGCTGTGCGGCTGCAAGACCCATTAGGCGTCCTGGATTGAGTTCCAACTACAGAGCCGTCTTGCATGAGAGGGAGCTCACTCGAGGAAACCCTGGAGGGATCGGGCCCTCCCGCAGCTCTGCCGGCGCTGCTCCTCCCCCGGGCTGAACTTTCAGCTTGTGCATTCCGCACAACATTCCGTTGATATATATTCGTGTTTTACAGCAAAATTGAGAAAAATGCAAAACTTTCTCAGAAAGACAACTGAACTTTTATTATTTGATAAAAATTGGAAAACGTTTCGTCTCTTATCCAGGAGACTTTCTCAATTCCATGTGAATTGAAAGAGGTGGCTTGCGCAGAACCTTATGGCCTTGACTTGAGAGTACCTCAAACGGGCTTGACTTTCGTTATTTACAGTCATCATTAATTTTTGGAGTGATCTTTTACTCCCCAGCAAATAGGATCAAGCTGCAAAACTATTAAAATAACTGAGAGGCACATTTGGCACACCAGATTATCACAACACACAAACACATGCGCACATCTTTCTGGAAAGATTATAGCGGGCTCTGAAATTTCCTGCAATATGTTTCAAGTTTCAGTACAGAGACCGGGGAGGGGGGCAGAGAAGACGAAAGGACTGTACCGTTTACATTATCACTCAGCACATTATTGTCCATAACTGAGAAGCAGACGTGCTGATAGGCAGAGTGTAACTACTTCCATAAAGTTTAATGAAGCTACTTGGGGATGAATAAATTACAGACCGAATATACAGCTTGGACCTATCAACCAAGTTGCAAGTGTATCGATTTTGATGGAGTTTTGTTTTTGCTTTTTTTAAAACCTGTGAAAACAAAAGAAAAAAGCCACAATTTTTAAAAGTGCTTAACTTTGTTGAGTGGAGGAAATTGCTCAGCATTGCTGCTCGAAGACAAAAAAGATATTTATCTTCTCTTCCTGATACTGGTGATGATTAATTTCAGCATTTATCTGGCTGTTCAGCAAGATGTATTTTTATCTTTTATTTCCATTAGTGTATATAAATATAGAGGGATACCTAAAGCAATTACTTGTGAATTCATTTGGAGTAACAAGTAAAGGTCCTAGATATAATTTTGAGAAGCAAATCCCTCTAGATTCAGTGGGGTTTATTCCCAGATAAAGGATTTAGGATTGCAGCTGTAGTAAGGGTTTGTCCATACAGGAAAAACATGGATAGACTGGATGTATATTTGCAAACTTACATAGAGTTTTATTTTTATATAATATACGTTAACCCTTAGGATACGGAATGCATTGCTTTTGTTTAGATACATACCTCAGGTAGCAGCCCCTTATGGTTAATCCTTCAGTAAATGTGAAATCAAGTCTTGAAAGTATAATTTTGCTGATTTTGTACATAAAGAAGCCTATATTACTTTTGGTTTCATATGAGAATAGACCGTGCCTTGTGTTCTTCAGTTGAATAGGGCAATGCAAGGGCCCAATGTCTTGCCAAACAGGCTGCCCACCATAAGCAGAACTTTGGCTGCTAAGAGATTTCATATTCTAGCAAATTCCCCCCCTCCAAAAAAATCAGGTGGAAGAACCTGCAATCTCAGCCTCAAGAGCTTACAGGGAGGATTGATGGTCAACCAGGAAGGGAACAGATCTAAACCATGCAAGGAGGCAAAGGTGCATATAAGGAAGCAGGCCTGACTTGCAGTTAACAGCAGGCTTTGGGATTTCTTTGTAAGGGGGCAGGAGGACTTGGGCTGGGGAGGAATGAGATTAGAAAGGAATTGGAGGGAGGACCGAGGTTGCTCCAAGAAAACTGCCTGGATATGTCCTTGAATATGTTTGGAAGGTGACGTGTGGCTTGTCCTTGAATATGGGAAGCTGAGTGGTTCTAAATTCCCTTTCTGAAAGGGAATTTAGGGTCACATCCCATCTTGGAGAAAGTAATTTGTGTAACCACAAATCAGTTAAACTCGAAAGAACCAAGAATATTTTGGTAGAGAATCCTTGCCAAGCTGATTAAACTGTATTTCATCAAAAAAATTCTAGTTCTGGCTAACTTAACTGTGGATTCCACAAATCAGGTTAACTAGAAAAAGAGACTAAAAAGTTTTTCAGTCAATTCAGGAGGAAGTATCATCCTAATACTTAGGATGCTAAGAACTCACAAAATGTAACTTTATAACAGGTTATGGTGGTGTAAAGTAACCTTTATCCAAATATGTTGGACTATAGTTCCCATTAACTATAGCCAGTGGTTCTATTGATTGGAAATTTGGCTGGAATATTTGGATGCAACAAGGTGGAGAAGAAAATTTGAACTTCATACTGAGATGAAGTTCATAATACAAAGTTCACAGTGAGATGTACCCATAATACATGTTAGGCATGTTAAAAATCATGCAAAACACTAAGACTTGTGGCTTATTTGCTTTTGGCCTAACCTATGTAATTCATTAGGTACAGTTGATGGCTCGCTGTGTTGTATGAAGACCGCCTGCTGCTTATTTATATTTTATAATCTTTAACATGATAGGCATGTTAAAAATACTGTATATTAATATGAAGTCTCTGTTGAAAGGCTAGGCTTAGGTATTTGAGATACCAGTAGATAGGGTAGAAGTGAGAGAGAAGGGAGGGAGGTAGCATCTTCAAAAGTGTTTTACTGAGCTAGTTATGTATCAGGAAGTTGGGTTAAGTGGATCCTTGGGCTGGATTCTTCTTCTAAAATTAACAGATTTAGGCTGATCTTCATGTTCCCCCATTCCAAGAGGTTCTATTCTTGCTTGGAAGTTGGCCACTGTGAGAAACAGATGGCTGTGGCCTGATCCAACAAAGCTAATGTTACCTTGTTCTCTTCTGACTTAAGAAGTAGGACTCCTTCCCTCATCTCCATTCCCCTTTAACTCTGGCATTATAAGATATGGAATAGATAATCAAACTGAACCAGAAGAAGTCACAGAAAAAATATACAAACATAAACATAATTGATCCTTCATCAAATACTAGAAATTACTCTCCATTGGCTGGAGATGTCAGTATTAAATGGAGAACATTTTGCAAGAAACTCTGTATCTTATTATTGGGCAGTAGACCCCTATATCCTATTTCTACATCAGTTATTGTATTCATTGCTAGGGCAAAACAATCAGTTTCCTCTTATTTTATGCCTTGAAATTCTGAGAGATATTTCTGCTACCTATTTCTGTTTCATTTAAGTTGAAAACATTCCACCACCTATTAAGCATCAAAAAGGATGCTGCATCTGCCCAAGCTTGCAATCAGCATGAGTTAGGGATTAAGGAAGGCATCCTGGTCAAAAAACAAGGAGATAAGGAGACAAGCACATGTGTTTGTATCAGCACCATGAGAAGTGGTCTATTGTGAAAATAGAGCATCAACTTTATATGGTGCAGTGAAAAACAGCAGGATATATATAACACACTAATACAACCTGTGGTGCATCTCTGGAGTTGTATTCCTGCATGAGGCATGATTAACAAATCACACAGTATGTACTAAACTGAAACAAATTATTTTATAGGTTAATGTGATGGCCTCATTCATGCAACAGACTAAGAGTTGTGGCTTATTTAGTTTTGGTTTAACCTATGTAGTTCAGCAGGTATAGAGTTTGCATAAACTCTGCTTGTTGCTTATTTTTACTTAATAATTTTGAAATTCATCCCAGATTAGTGACTTGATGTTATTCTCCAGTTTTCCTTTGGATGGTTATTCTCCAGTTTTCCTTTGGCTGAGTTAGGACATTTCTTTCCAGATTAGGTTACATCCTTCCTTAACATATGAACATCTTTGTCTCCCTCACTTGGTGACACCCAAGTCATTTTGACATGCAACAGGAAACTGGTGCATTGCCTTATACATCATTCATGGCATTTACTTAGAAGTAAGCCCCTTCAGAGTTTGTGACTGACTATTGAGTAGATGTGTACATCATTGCATTGGTAGAAAAGAATTGACTGAAACCATGCACTTATGTTAGGATATCTAGGCTGCAAAAGTCCAGACAGCCTCTAGTTCAGCATACATAGTTTTCTGCACTTCTCTGTTGCCATTTAGTGGACTTCTGGATTTTTGCAACCTAAATCTGCTAGCCCTAATTATATAATTTTGGAGATAGTGCATTATCCCTAACCAGCCTACATTCTACCTTTTTATAACTGGGAGCGAAAAACTATTGCTATCTATTTCTTCTGGGAAGGCTAAATTTTGTGACAAATGGAATGCCTATTCTCCAAGTTCATGGAAGGCAAACCACTAGTTTTCCACCTCTGTTTGTGGCATGTGAAGTGACCATTAGAACCTGATAAAAAATATCATTTAAGCTATAGTAACAAGGCTGCATTTATGTAACCCACTGAACCACATTTAAACTATCATCTTGTGTGAACCCAGTCTGTATGAGGGTGTGTATCCTGAAAACCCAAGAAATTAATTTGAGAAAAGCATGGTTGTTAATCACACATAAATATATCCTAAGAACACAGCCTAATTGCATAGGAGTAGGTACTTGGAGAAAAAAATAAAACGATAAGTAATGGAAGAAAAAGAAAGGACAGCCAAAAAAAAAAATCCTTACGTTTGCTTCTTCACTTTGAAAGAGAGATTAGGAGTCTGTCTCAAAGATACAATACATCTTTTTTTGCAGTCATCTTCAGCTTCCATTACTGGATTATCAAATTACTGATTATAGTTTATATCTTAGAGCTGCTGCTGGTAAAACTAAGTAGTATATAGTGTCTTCCGGTGGACAATTAATGGCATGGTCATTAGGGATGAGGGAAATTTTAGTTCAACACTTGGGAATACATGGGGTAGGGAAAACTACCATATATACTTGTGGATAAACCCATCTGCAGATAAGCCAACCTACACATTTTTAACCAAAATACCATGAAAAATGCACCATTCATAGATAAGCCAACCCTCAAAATGTTTGTATTTTTTCAATATATTCTAAGGTATTTCATTTGTTTTCCAATTCATGGTATTTGGGTTTAAAATTCAAGGGTTGGCTTGTACACAGATGAGCTTATCCATATTAATAAACTATAGCTTTG
>JANHZU010005569.1:8121-18558 GCA_032468055.1 Acrochordus granulatus | reverse complement strand
AATTGAGAAAGCCTTTTGGATAAAAGGTGAAACGTCTTCTACTTGAGAAAATCCAGTCCAGATGCCTGTTTTTTAAATTTTGTTGCGATGCAATTACCCTGGATGAGTGAGAGTCTTCACAAACATATACAATCCGAATCACCTTTCTAACTAAAGCCGCTTGTAAAGGGAAGGGGTGCAGTGCTGAGGAGGGCAATGCAAAGAAATGTAGAAATTATCTTGAACTGAAAGAACCATTAAGGGGGAACTTGGAGATGTGATTACACAGTCCAGAGGCGGAAGCAAATGTCAGAAAGCGACTCAGAATAATCCTGCCTTGATTTTGTCAAGATAAAAGGGGATGGAGAGAAACTTGGAGAGGCTGTAAAGATTCTGTTATTACACGCCACTGCATTAGACCACATTCCTAAAGCCCCTGCCATGCCTGTCTCTTGACTTGGCGACCCCGAAGGGCCGAGAGGCGCATGCTTTCCCTTCACGCGCCAGGCTCAGTCTCATCATCTTCAGAGGGGCTCTGAAAGACTCCTGCCGAAATCCCGAGGAGCTTGCTGCTGGGCAGCGGGGGCAATGCCAGAGGCATCAGAAGGCAGCTCCCGTGTGCCTCGATAGCTCATCTCCATAAATGGCAGGCCTCTTAAAATAAGTCATCTCCGAGCATACAGTCCACGGTATGAAATAAAAATGTACATAACATCTAAGAACTGCCACTTTGGGCTGTGTCTCGTTACTGATGCCTCGGGACATTTTTAAGTCACACTTCAGCAAGTTACTAAGTTATCTTTGGATAGCCATCAAACTAAGCTGTCATTCACCACGGAATGAGTGTTGTGCAGTACTGTATCTCCAAACAGCAATTAAATAACAAAGACAACTTCAACAAAAGACAATCAATGCTGTCTCAAATCTTCACAGAAATTTCATTTTTAACTCCCATGTGAGATTCAAGAGATATTTCCCCTCACAATGTTCCATTCTAAAGTGAGCTTATCTCTTTTTTTCAGGGTTCAGCAATTGTTACTCAAGTGGCAAAACTGAAATTTTGTTTCTCTCGCCTCTCCAATCACCTTTTTAAAGTACAAAAACTAATAGAGAAATATTTTGCCCGCGAACACTCTCCATCACTATTGATGTGAAGCCAGACATGAGGCTTAAAGAAAGAGGAACTGAAATAACTCAGAACAGTCATGATCTACCATGAAGTTTCAAAGTTTCTACAGTATATGCCATTGTCATTATTATTCTGATTTATATTTTCCCTTTGGCAAGCACTGATTTTATAGCCACTTACATCCTTAAATCCTCAGTGGTTTAGCCAAGATTGGGTGCAATTTGATCCAGAATGATCCCAGGGTTCCCTGCCAAAACTTGATATTAGGAGGATCCTCCATTAGAAGATATGATCAGCATAGATCAGCTCGTTGGTAGAGAAGTGAAAACAACAACTCTTCTGACTTTACCATCTACCTACCATTTTATCATCCGTCATCATTCTCAGGAATGAGCATCTATAAGGATCTTCATTTGTATTTTTGCTGTATGTGATTTGCATCCTTTAGCTTGTCCTTTCTATTAAACAATAAACTTATTTTATACTCTAGTAAATATTGAAGTTTTTTTCGCAAGAAAATACTGAAACTGTATGAGTTAAACTGCCTGTTGAATGGAATTCAAAAATGTATTTCTCATGAAGCAATTATCAAATAAAAGTGGTTTGCCACAGGGTTGAAATAGTATGCAGACTAATGATTACTTGAACATGGAAGAACGTAATAATACATATACTATATAGTAGGAGGTAATGAATATTTTGAGAAATAAAGACAAAACACTACTATTTCAGAGGTGGAAGCATTCCTTTTGTAATCCTTGGTGCCCTGCCATTCCCCCCTGAACATTTGACTGGGCAGGCCAAGTTGTCCTATGCCTTTGGGACTGTTTTGGTCTTTGTGGGGATACCTGAGCATGGTTCTGGGAGGAAGGTGGGGATTGTTGGGTGGTGCTAGGCAATCCAGGGCTGGAAGCAACTTGGGGCTTTTGGAGGCCATCATTTTTGGGCTCCCTGGCTGGACTCTGGATCTGCTGGAGTTGGATTCTGCTTGGGGCTCAGGGAGGCTGTTGCTTCCTTAGCCTTCTTCATCTCTGAGGTGCGTGATCTCCCACATTCTGAAGTGGTGGGCAATGGATGGGGCAGGTGTCCTATCTCTGCAGGAGCCTGTATCTCCCAGTGGCCACCAAATGCTAGGGCAAGTGTGGCCAAGGAAGTGGTTGTATTCCCTGTGGGCAGGGTGGGTTGGTTTGGGTGTGTGGGTGTGTAATTTGGGATGTTTAACTTGGCCTGGGAGGAAAAAAATGTACTTTACCATTTATGAAGATGTATCTTCCTCCCCCTGTCCCTCATGACACAGTGGTCAGTTGTTCAAGAACCCCATGAAGTGTCTGTTGAACAATAGCTACTAAAACACATAACCAAATAAAATGTAAGTGCATTTATAACTTCAGCATAGCCTGACTTCCAGGGATTTATTTGTGTTTAATCAGAGGGGCAATTGAAATAAAAATCTGGAAAGGGGATGAAAATTGATAAAAACAGAACTTTATACAAATTGTTTGCCTCAGGTTAATTACATTGCTGGCATCATCAGTTTCCCATTATTTATAAATATCTTCATAGACAAGCTTACATTTTACAAAATCAAAGTATGCATTGAACATGTCACGTATGTAATCCAATCCCCCTCTGTGGTGAGGTAACCATCTGCTCTGAACATGACCTGTCTGCCATCTGAGCTCCAGAAAAGGATGGGTGGATTAAAGCTTCAATTAATAAGGACAAGAAACTTGGGTGTGACTCAGAGGCAGGGGTGGAGAGCTGTCGGTCATTTTCTGTGAGTCATCTCAGTATAACGTTTCTCTCCCCCCCCCGTCCATTATTTATTTCCACTCCATTTGTGGATGCTGGATAGTAACACTATAATGAAAACCATCTTATTCACAGAGTTTTACTTTTTTTTTAAAGAGACCCATTAAGAAAAATCAAGATTTGCCAGCTGTTAAAGTAATCATCCTTCACAGCCAAACTAACTGCTTCCTCTATATAACTGTCCGTGTATGTATCATTTGTTTTTTTTGTTCATGCCACACCAATAAATCTTGAATTAGCTAAACATTTTTAAACAGAAAATATTTCCAATTCATCTCTAGATCATACCTTTAAAAAAACTATATTGCTTAATAATATTTCCTAACATTACATTTCATATGGACTTTTTGGTATTGTTTAAAACATACTATTTGATTTTGTGTCTGAAGTTTCATTTCATTTTTCCTCTTCCTTCTGATTCTATTGTTCTCCAGATATCAATATATGGTTATATTCAAGGGGATGTTGCTTTAAGAATGTAATGAGGTGTGTTAATTCTTGGAGTCTACTTTTCAGGAAGGAAGAGTTGGATGTTTAGCTTGGAGAAGATTAAGAGGAGTGTAATAATAGCATCCTTCTACTATCTGAAGGGTAATCATGCAGAAGATGAAGCAGACTCGTTCATTGTCTCACCAAATGGTAGGACTTTTATATAAAAAAACAGATTTTGGTTAAAATAACATTAGGAGAACCCACATAACAGTAAGAAATGTTCAAGAATTGTTGATGTTGGAACATGGGGCTGGTGTTCTTTTTGCATGGAAATCCAAACAGTGATGGGATGACATCCTATCTTTCAGATCCTGCATTGAGTAAGTTGTTGTTATGGATTCCATCCATAAAATAGCTTTCAGTATAAACTGGAGAAATTGGTCAACAAACAGTTATGCGTTCATGGCTGCATCTATGCTTTAACTGTTAGAACATGAGTGACAATTTGATTAACCTATGGCCTTTGAATTCTTCTATGCCAGTTCCCTTATTTATTATTGTCCTTCCTACTATTCATTTTTTATACCTTAATCCTATCTTTCCATTTGGCCCCATCTATTAAGATTAAGAAAAACATGGCACCATCATCAGACTAACCACACATCACATATAGCACACAAAGGAAAGGAAATTAGGATGGGAAAGAGAAAAGGTGCCTAAATTCTATCAAGGAAAAATATTGATTATGAAGGGAGCAGGAGTTTTAAAATGGGGAGGACAAACTGATTTTTTCATAAAGGAGGAATGGGTGGTGGATAGGTATTCAGGGATAGGATAGGAAGGATAAAGTACCCAAGTGTTACATGAGAAACCGAGTTTAAAAAATAGATTGGTATCTGATGAAATTGTGTAAAAGTGTGGTAGAAACCAGAGACAAAAAGATTGCAGGAAAGCATAAAAGAGATCCTTAAACATGAGCCATGAAGCTTACATTTAATCCCATTGTGAAAGAGGTGGACAAAGCAGTTAAGTGTGTATAAGAAAAAGACAGTCAGCACTAGAGGAAATGAATGCACAGGGAAAGGTGAATTCAAAACAGATTCCTGCAAAAGCAGCAGCAGAAGCACAAGGATCAGCAGTAAGCAATTCTAGAACACACAGACCTGAATTAGTCTTTTAGAAGACATTGGAGCTTAAAGAAGGTAGATTTTGCATGAGACAAAAATCGCTAACATCTCAACATGATTAAAACATTGGAGAACAAAAGAAAAGCTGCTGCCAAATGCAACTTCAGGATTGAGTTACAGTATTTGTAAAATAATAAAGGCTGGATACAAATAAATGAATTCCAACCCATTCAGCAGAATAAATGATAAAATGTGCATGAACAAGTGTACTATAAATGGGGGGCTAAAACAAAAAAACAAAAAGAAAATTTCAGATCCTCAGCTAAGAAATTCGCACATACGTTTTTAACAAGCTTCTATATATTAGTCCTTGTTTCTGCAACTGGGAATGATAATATTGATCTATTCTTCTGGATTGTTGTAAGATTATTATAAGATTTACACACTTGAAAGTGATTAGCCAGAACAAATCTTGGGGATGGAGGAGTGGGGTGAGGATCATCTCAAGCATATTTAATTGGGTCAGTGGGGGAACAGAGAACACCAAAACAGGCGAATTCATCCTAAGAGTTAAATTTAACCTTCCCAAATTTAGAAATGATTAGACTTAAACTAAGTTCATCTTCCTGATTCATGTCAGCTACATCCTGGGAACATCTAATACCCCAGTCCATTGACACATCTTATATGTGTGTACACACACATACATACATTCCAAGGAAAAGCTATGAAGAATCCATTGATTCCATTTCAGAACTCACTGCAAATGCCCAACAAAAAGACATGCCTCCAAAGTACTCTGGGTGGGCATGCCACAGTTACTCCTAGGTAATAGAAAACAAGTGAATGATGTCATGAAGATTAGACCATATTCTTCAGATGCAAGGACTTCTAAGGCAAAAGCTTATGGGAATACAACCTAGAGAAGGGGACTATTCTGAAAACTGTGATTTTTGTCTCTTTGAAATATCTTTCTCTCACTTCTCTCAGCAAAACTGGGTTGCCTTTTCTGAAATAAATATTCAACTGACTCTGCCCTGGTTTTCTACTGTACATCTCTTAAATCCTCCTTTAGGAAGGATATAACTATTATAAAACAGTGCCCCTATTTCCAACATCAATAGGCAGCCCAGAAGGATGCCGTAGTCAATAGTACAGAAAGCAGCTAAGATGTGTAACAGGACCAAAAGGGACATAGTTCACCATCTAGGTCCTAATAAAATCCATCCACTAGGACAACCGTTTCTCTCTGAAGTCTGGGTCTGAATTCTAACTGAAAGAATTCTAGATAATCTGCCTCTTGTAGATCACTGGCTGGCTGTTAGAATCACAGAGTTAGTAGGGTCGTTTGAACCATCAGATACAACCCCCATATTCAGTGCATGAATCCACATTAAAGCATCCTGTACTGTTAGCTGCACAGGACTGTCAGTGAAGACAGTCGCCACATCTCTGGATAATTAGTTCCACTATCTAACTGTTAGATTTTTATTCCCAACATTCAGTCAGAATGTTATAATGTTGTAACTTAAATCCATTATTAAATCAGTGTCCTGCACGCTGGAACAGGTTTTACCTTTTTTCTGTGTGACACTTTTCAAGTATTTGAAGAGTGCTATCATATCTCCTTCTAAGGATGTTTTTCTCTAGGTTAAATATATCCAGCTCCTTAATCTCTCTTCACATGACTTAGTTTCAGTCCCGGGATCATCTTTGCTGTCTGCTCTGAAGATGTTCCATTTTATCTGAAGCTTTCTTAAAGTGTGATATCTAGAATTGGAAATGAGATCTGAACAAAATAGAAAATACTGGAACAATTACTTCCTTGATTTGGATACAGCCTTTATTTCCTTTATACATTACATTGCTGATTCCTATTCAGTTTGCAATCAAATACTATTCCAATATCCTTTTTGCCAAAACTATTACCAAGCCAGGTGTTCCCCATTCCATTCCCATTCTTATTTCCTAAGTGAAAATTCTTGCACTTCTCTGTTATCTCAGACAGTTATCTGAGCAAAGAATGAGATAAAATTACTCTGGGAAATGTTGTTCTCGATAAAGTCATGCCAACTTTAATTCTGCCAAATACAACGTTGTTTTCAAGATGGTTTCAGATCCAACTGCTTATGATCTGACTCAGAATCTTCCTAAATATGTTCAGACTGACTTGTGATTACTTCGTTGGATTTTCCTTTTGCCCATTTTTCAAAATAATATTTGACTTCCTAACAGTGCCAGACTTAGAGTTGATGAAGTCCTAATCTATATAAAGATTGGAGAACCCTTGTTAAAAAGTTATGCCAGAAGGTCTCACTAAGATGCATACCAAAAGAGGATCCTTGGTTGCCACAAAAATATTGAAAACATATGCACACATATATGTCTTTTAATTATTTAACAGAAAGTACTGAAAGTAAAAAATACAAATTATGCATTTACTGATGACATTTGGCAGGCTTGATCTCCATCATAGATTATAACAGTCTGTTCTGGAAACAGTACTCAAAATTAATTTTCAAATAATTTTAAGATACATTAATATATACACAAAATGCTGACAAATAAGTAACCAGGATTACTTTATTAATGTAAATAATAATGAATTCATTTGCAATATCAGAAAACTGATATTTTGTAATTTTGTGAGACCCTACAGATTGTAAACCCTGAACTGTAGCTTGTTTAGCTGATGCCTAAATCTGGCATTGATTCTTCCAGGTAACTGGCCTTTTTTTCCAGAATCTTCTTGAAATAATATAATACATAAGATGGTTTGGTGATACCATCAACTAGTTCTTTCAGTGATATAACTTGCAAGTCTTCTGTCTCAGAAATTCAAAGTCATTAAGATAAAGTGTGTTTGTTTTTAGAAGCAACACTTTAGAAACACTGCTGGGAATTTATTCTTTTTATTTATTTGTTTTTCAAATTTATATACCACTGATCTCATGAGCAACTCTCAGAGGCTTACAATCACTTAACAGTTAAAAATAATAAATAATAGCATTAAAATTAGTTTAAAATAATCAGATGGGGAGGGGAGAGCAAGATGCACATGGGTGAGGCACAACTGACTTAATCTGCCAACCACCTCCATGATGATGTAGTCCTATTGGGGCCCCAAGCCAGCTGGCAAAGCCAGGTCTTGCCAACCTCACCTCAAAAGTGTGGGTGCCAACTGGTCATGATGTTCTACAAGGCAGGAGCCATGGCAGAAAAAGCTCTTCTTCTGGATCCTGTCAGCTGGAACTCCTTGACCAACAGTCTGCAGCATGGTTCTTCTGCCAGCCATGATGGGGTTGGCCATTCCCATTGGGATGAGACAGTCCCTCAGATAACCTGGACTCATGCCATGGGGCTTTAAATGTAAGAATGAACACCTTGAATTGCACCCAGAAGCAAACTGGCAACCAATGCAGCTCATGGAACAGTGGTGTCACATGGGTCATCTTAGGGGTCCAAGAATTGTCTGTGTAGCCACATTCTGCACCAGCTGTAGCTTCTAAATGTTTTTCAAGGGTAGCCCCATGTAGAGCGCATTGTAATAGTCCAAATATGAGATGACTAGGACATGAGTGACTAGGGACTCCTGATGCAGGAAAGGGTGCAATTGGTGCACAACCCAAAATTGTGCAAAAACCCTCCTAGCTGCAACTGCCACCTTCTCTTTGAGCAGGAGTTGTGAGTCCAGGAGAACCCCCCATGATCCAAGTTGCACATCGCTTTTGTCTGGGACACTGCTACCCCATCCAGAGTTAATCCTAAGTCCCAGCACCCAAAGCCACTCAGTCTTTGGGTTCAACCAAAGCCTGTTTTCCCCCATCCAGACCCTCACAACCTCCAGGCACTAAGAAAGGGCAGCAGCAGCATCACTTGGATCATCAGGGATGGAGATGCAAATTTGAATATCATCAGTGATAATACCTCATCCTATTGTGATGGATGATCTTGCACAGAGGCTTTATGTAGATGTTAAATAGGAGTGAGGAGAGTACTGAGCCCTGAGGCATGCCATAACCCCAATTGGGTCCAGGCTTGGAGAAAGGAGCCAAACTAGTGCAAGACTGTGTCACCCAGCCCCAACTCCCACAACCAACCCAAAAGGATACCATGGTTGATGTTATCAAAGGCCACTGAAAGGTCAAGTAGAACAAGGATGAATGCACTACCTCCATTCCTATCTCACCAGAGATCATCAACCAGTATGACCAATGATGTCTCTGTCCCATAGCTGGACTTGAACCCAGACTGAAAAGGGTCCAGTAATCAGTTTCCTCCATG
Source organism: Acrochordus granulatus (assembly GCA_032468055.1). Classification (NCBI taxonomy): domain Eukaryota; kingdom Metazoa; phylum Chordata; class Lepidosauria; order Squamata; family Acrochordidae; genus Acrochordus; species Acrochordus granulatus. The sequence goes on along the minus strand of JANHZU010005569.1, from coordinate 9,795 downwards.
AATCTCTGAAACTGCCAGGCAACCTCCTTTTCTACCATTTTCCCTAAAAAGTGAAAGTTGGAAACTGGACAAAAATTCTCCAGGCAGGTGGGATTCAGCAATGTTTTTTTAAGGAGGGGTGGACCAGGGCCTCCTTAAAAGATCCTGGAAATGTCTCATCTTATGGTGAGGAATTTATCATTGCCTGGATCTACCTAGTGGTCACCATCCTGGACACTTTCACCATCCAGGAGGGACAAGGATCTAAGTGACACATGACTGCACTGACAGCATCAAGGACCCTGTCCACTCATCAGGTCCAATAGGATTGAAATGTTCCTAGATAACTTGGCAAGACCTTTCCCCAGGCATCTCTAATGGACCTGCATCATGCATCAGTTATGATTGGGACCAAATCTGAGCAACTTTGTCCATGAAATGTTCTACAAATTCCTCCACATATCTCCAAAAGATGATTGCCCACGTCCCCGCAACCAAGAAGAAACAGGTTTTTGACCTAAACAAAGCCATTGGGTCACACTTTGTGGAGGTAATAAAAGCAAAGAAATAATGATGTTTTGCTGCTCTTACTGCCATGAGGTTGACCTTAATAGTGGCTCTAACTTGTGTCTATTCAGATTCATCCCTCATCTTTCTCCAGCAGTGCTCCAGGTGTCTCTTTACTCTTTTCAAAACCTGTAACTCCTCCAAAGACCAAAGGGGTTTTGAGTGTGATGGGTTGAGAGAGGCTGCAAAGGTGTGATTCTGTCCTAAGCTTCAGGTGCCCTTTGATTCCAGGACATAATCAGAGCTTCAGCAGGACCATGCAGCAATGTCCCCAGGATATCCCCCATCTCCCTCAAATGGGTCCAGGCTCCCTCTGGAGGGGGGCAGCATATGAGAATCCCAAAGTTATCAGGGCATGCTCTGACATGCTAAAGGGGATAATGATAAATACTTTACCAGTTCATGTTGCCATTGCTCTGACAAAATCATATTTGGGGTGTCACCACTGTATTGGGATAGACCCATAGCCACCATGGTGGTTATGAACTCCCAAGCCATCTCTGAGAACAAGCCCAGAGATGACAGATTGAAGTCCCCCAGGACCATCAGCCTGGGGAATTCCACTGCCAATCCTGAAATGGCCTCCAGCAGTTCAGGCAGGGAAGATGCTGTGCAGCAGGGAAGCCAGTATCTCAACAATCTGTGAGCTCAGCTTCAGGAACAGGGTCTCACAACCAGATACTTTGGAACAAGACTCCTGAAGGCAAAAAGAGATTCCCACATGACCACTGCTACCCCACCTCCCCTGCTCTGGGGTCTTGGCTGGCGCCAAACTCTAAACCTGGCTAGGCACATCTCTGAGAGGAGGATGCCCCTTTTGAACTCATTCAGGTCTCCGTAATGCATGCCAGGTCAGCTTCCTCCTCCTCAATGATGTCCCAGATGAGGGGAGCCTTATTATTGACCAACCTGGCATTCACCAGCAGCAGCCAAACTGCAGGGCTTCCAAGGAATGCTGTCCTGGAGCTGGGCACAGAGGGCCGGAACACACCACCAGTACTAAACGTCAGGGGCATCTTCCCCTGTTTCTCCTGTCTTCATTTCAGCATATTGTTCAACTAATATTGCATAATTTGCTTTTTCCACAATAGACCATGCTCATATAGGAAATGGATGTTTATCTATTTT
>JANHZU010005568.1:44222-58301 GCA_032468055.1 Acrochordus granulatus | reverse complement strand
TTGGATTAAAGGTGAAACGTCTTCAACTTGAGAAAAAAATCCAGTCCAGATGCCTGTTTTTTAAACTTTGTTGCGATTATAGGGAAAAGGATGGATTATATGATTGCAATTTGGGCACTTGGCAACCATCTTGCATTTACAACCAGTTGCAGTATCCTGCAGTCATGAGATCACGATTTGTGTGGTGGAATGTAGTCTTGAGTCCAAGAAGGGAGGAGCTGCTTCCCAAAGGGCAAAGAGGCAGCAGAGCTTGGAAAGTTTAATAGGCAGAAAGAGGTCAAGACAGCTCCTCCCAAGCAATTCACAGAATATAGTTGCTTTAATCTGGCAAGATTCTGTCTATAGGTGAATAACAGTAAAGGAAATATCTCTACATATTGTTCTCAGTTTTTGGGGCCTGATGTTAAACTTGCCAGACTAAAACAACTACCTGTATATCTTTAGATACAGGAGATACACAAGACATTGGAGGAATAGAAACTGGAATTATTCCACAGGCTAACTGTAACATCTATCCATCCCAAAATTGGCTCCAAATTGGATAGGGATGCATTAAATCTTCTCACTTCTCCTTCCTGTTGCTCCGCTTTCTGCTGCCTCAGCAAGAACTCTTCCGCCAGAGTTACTGCCAACGAGCACGTCTCTGCTCCATATCCCCTGATTCTTCTCTGGATCTCCAAAGGCAGGATCTCCAGGAACTGCTCCAGAATCACCAGCTCCAGGATCTGGTCTTTGGTGCGTTTTTCCGGTTGCAGCCATCCCCAGCAGAATTTCTTGAGCTGTTTGCAAGCTGTTCGGGGACCTTCAGATGATTGGTAGCAGAACCTCCTGAAATGCTGGCGATGAATTTCCTCGTCCAGCATCTCATGACTGGGACTGCCCCCAGGATCAGTTTTTAGATCTCCACATTTCAGGCTGCTGATACTTGTTTGTTCACTGTGCCTGAAGACTGGTGGGACAGTGGGTATCTTTCTCCCACTGGGATCCTGGTGGTCCTTGGAGTCCTTGGCCCGCAGCTGTGGGGTATTTCCCCACATGGAGCAAGAGGACTCAGCTTCCTTCAGGAAATCCTGCCACCGGGATTCCCAAGATGACAACTGTCCTTCTTCTGGCTCCTGCTTAATCTGTGGTGGCATTGTTGAAGGCAAATCCTCTCCTATGATGCCAGCCACAATAAGCTGGAGACTCCCCTCAGATTCACCAGTGGGACTGGCTGAAACTTCCTTTTCGGTTTTCATCCTTGGGGTATCCCTGGGCAGCAAAAGAAGAAATTAAGATTCCACAGAAATCAATTATAATTTATCAGTGGATAATTATCAGTGACAATTGCCATCACTTGTCAAAAGAAGCTATTAGATTCCACAGTGTCCCACCAAACAACTGTCATAGGTTTGTATCCCATCTTTCATTTTTCATACAACAGCCCTCTAGGGTTGAGTTGAGAATCTCCTTATTCCTAGTGGCTACTTGTGGCCTGGAAGTTAAAGAAATCAGACATAGAGAGATCCAGAAAGAGGGTAGAGACCTTGCCTGAAGCCTCAAAGAGGCTGACTCTCTGGCCTTCCCTATAATGATACCATTGCTGACAGAGGCAATAGGTGATGGTTCCATATTCTCCACACCAAATACTTTAGAACACACAGAATTATTTTTGAAAGCAATATATTTTGGAGACACTACTTAATCTCGGTTCACTTGCAAAAGTGTGATCTAACACAGCAGAGCTAAAGTCCTTGTTTTTATACATATTCATGTGCATACACATCCATTCATATATTCACACTCCTTCATACTAGCGCATAACTCAGATTAATTCAGCCTTTGTGACCCCCTGCCCTCCCCCTCAGTCCATTAGTGCTTTTAGTGTGAACAGATGATGGTGTTGAAATCCAATCCAATCTGCAGACAGGTTGACTTGTTTTAAGACTATTTATCATTAAATTACAGATGTTTTCTGTAGATAAAGATTATATTCAGTCTGTATGCCCAAGTGATATGGATTTGGATCCAAATACAGGTAGTCTTCAACTTATGACCATTTTTAGCCAGCATTTGAAATTACAATGACATTTTAGAAAGTGACATATAACTCATCCTCACATTTATGACTATCACAGTGTCCCTGCTGTCACATGATTGTGATTCAGGCACTTGGCAACTGTCATTCATTTATGACAGTCCCAACATCTCACAGTCACATGAACGCTGTTTGTGACCTTCCCAGATGGCTTCCAACAACCAAAGTCTACAGGGAAGGTAGCAAGTTGTGGTTACATGATATCTTACTTAACTATAGCAGTGATTTGCTTAATGGCCATGGCAAACAGGTAGTAAAATTGGGTGAAGTCACGTAATGCCTCACTTAATGAATGCATTGCTTAACAGCAAATCTTCTGGTCCCACTGTGGTCATAAATCGAGGATTACCATAGTTAGAATTGATGGAAACTGATTTGGGATACAGAAAGACTAGCTCTTTCCTTCTGTAATTTTATTATTTTATTTATGTATTCATTTTTCAAAGTTTTAAACCATTTCCCTCCACAAGGGAGACTCAATAAAATCTCAGTCTGTTTTTGGACAAAGTATTTCCAGTTCTCCCATTCAAAAACAATAAATGGATTACAAACTGTGCTAAATCATATGTTGTTCCTTCAATTTGGGCTGAGAAAATCCACCCAACCAATGGTGGTTCCTTCGATAATCATGGCTTTGTCTAGCTCACTATTTCTCAGATTCAGCAACTGTGTGGACTTTAGCTGGCTGGGAAATTCTGGGAGTTGAAGTCCCAACATCTTAAAGTTGCTGAGTTTAAGAAAGGCTAGCCTAGCTCAGCAGTGGAGAAACTGGGTGCCCATAGCAAATTCTTTGAAGAGCCCATGCCAGCCAAGCAGTTGAAGCTGATGGGAGTTAGAACACTACGTCTGGAAGATGAAAGACTTCTCAGTCCTACTGTCACCATTTTATCTTTTCTTTTTAAGGTAAGAAGAAAGAAAAAGATGGAAAAAGTTGCGGAGAAACGCAGGAAGAAAAGATATTAATGAAGAGCACAGAGACTCAGGCACAAGGCTACCTACCCTTCATCCTGGTGGGCCAATGGGACTATGAGTCAATCAGCGCCTGTGTTTGCACCCAGCCATAAATAGGAAGAAAGGAAGTTTGTTTCATCATACTTAACCATCGTGTATGGCTTCTCATTAAGTGCAAACACAGTCACTCTCAGACCAGCCTATCTCACTAGATTATAGTTGTGGAAATGGAAGGAAGGAAGGAAGGAACGGAGGGAGGGAGGGAGGATCATCATAGTGTGTTAACCATAGTTTATGTTTTCTCTTGTAGTGCAAATATGGTCACTCTCTTCCAGAGCAACCTACCTCACTAGATTATAATTGTGGAATAGGGAGGGAGGGAGATTCTAGATTTCCGCAAACAGATCCTGGGAATGAAGCAGAATGACAGAATGATGGGCTTCGTGGCTTCTTCCTCCCGTGACGGGTTAGCACAGCAATCCCCGGGCGCTGTCTCCAGACGTTTTTCAAAGCTGCTCTGAGCCTTTCCTCCCCACGTCGCTTTTGTTTCCCAAGACGAGGATCAGCGTGGTAAAGCAGCCCCTTTCCTGCCTCGAAAACGTACCGAAAAGGAGACGACGGCGCAGCAGCCGATCCCGCACATGCCCCCCGCCCGGCCCCGCCCCCTTCTCTTCTTCCTTCCAGCTGCCCCCCCGGCGGAGGTCCTCTCCTTTCGGACCCACCGAGTGCGGGTCCGTCGCCCGCGACAGGCGCTGTCCGGCCGGCTCGTCGCCCGAGCCTCGCGTCGGCGGGGCGGGAGAGCAAGCGAGGGGAAGGGCCGCCCAGAGCCGCCCGGCCGGCTTCCGCGCCGCAGGCGGACGGAGCCCGGTCTCGCTTCCCAGCCCGGCGCGGCCGCCGCTCGACCCAACTGCCCCTGCCCTCCCGCCTCCTCCTCCCCGCGCCCGCCACGACGTCTCGCCCTCTCTCCCAGCCCGCAAACGAAGCAGCCTCGGAAACTCACGGCTCGCGGGAGGAAACCGAGGCTCCGAGTTGAGAAATTCAAAATCCCGAGTGTGAGGAAGAGGAGGAGTCTGCAGGCGACGGCGGGGCGGCGCGGGGCGGATTCTACGCTGCTCGCGCTCCCCGGCCGTGCTGGCGCGCGCGCGCACACGCTCAGACGCTCTAGGAAGCGCACACTGTGCCCTTCACCCTTGGCGGACCGACGTTTCGCTCGTCCGGAGGAGAAGCCGCCTTCCTTCCCCTCCTCTGCGCAAGGTAAAAACCCGTCCCGTGTTTCCAGATGCGTGACGTGCGGTTAATTCCACGCGGCACATTGCAGACACGGGTTGTGGAAAGCTGTCCCCTGGTTTGTCCCCACCATCATCTTTTTTTTTATTCGTTCATTCATTCGTTTTTGTAAAACCCCTTTGTTCAAACGCCTCTGTCAATGCAAAATGTGGCTCGTTGAGGGATCGGTCTGGCTTAGCTTAAGTCGGACTTAATTTTAAGTCCGGCTTAGCTTAAGTCGACTTAGCTTAAGTCGGTCCGCGCAGGAGAAGGCGACAGCAGGGAATCCCGAGTTTGTGGAAGGACCAACAATCTTTAGAAAGAGAATCGGGAAACTCCAGCAAAGCTTGCGGAGGGCCAGGCTGCTGCTCCAGGGGACGCAGAGTACAATTCTGAGAACTCTTTTAGAGGAGGAGCTCTGTCGGTCTCCGGTAGGCAAAATCAGGAGTCCACTCGCACTTTTTCTGAGAAAGCAATCTTTATTAAATGGCAGAAGCTTTCGTGACAGATAACTTGGAGAAGGGACACAGGCAGGCACCCTTCTAATTCAATATTCTGTTATTATAGCCGATCTTGGTGGAGGTAGTTTCAGCCTTCCTTTGATTTCTTGGTTTAGTCTACCTAGAGGGATGGACAAAAACGGTGATAGACAGGTAGAAAGGTTGGTTGTGGGAGGCTTTAGTTGTTTAATTGACTTGTTTTTTCTCCAGACTTTCTTTTTTGATAATATATTCTATGTTTTTTTGACTGCTGTGTCTTGTAAGCAACCCATAATCATACAAATTGAGACACTCTCATATACGTAATAGAATAATAATTATAACCACACACCACCCCAGACTTGGCAACTGTTGGTAAGAAAGACAAAAAACTCTGGATAGTGAACATTGTGATACTTGGAGACAGCAAAATAGAAGAGAAAGAACTGGAGAAACTCACAAAATACAAAGACCTGCAAATAGAAATAGAATAACTGTGGTAAAATAAAACATAGATAGTACCAATATAATAGGTGCCTTGAGTGCAATCCCAAAACCTTTCGAGCTCCACTTGAACAGCATTGGCATTGACAAAATCACCATCAGTCAACTACAAAAGGCAGCTTTATTTGGAACAGCTTACATTTCATAACAATACCTTTAATATTATTAAAAATAACATCTGCTATCTCAGACTCTTGGGAAGGACTTGATAGATGGATAAAAATGCCACCTTCAGTCTAAACATCTGCTGACTGTTCAACTAACCAAAAATAATAATGTATGTGGAGAAATGGGTTAGAAGTATGTTTTCTTTGCCCACCGGTTTAATTTACAATATTTTAAACCTGAGAAATAACACAGAGATTTATATGTGGGTGTAATGAGAAATAAATTAACAGCTAAATGTAACTAAGCCTGTATTTTGGATTTCAGGAAAGCAGGTTTGAATAAAGAGAGATCTAGCTGATACTTATCTGTTTCCTGGCTCATGCTTGGACAAGGGACCACTATGGAATCCCAGAGCTGTAGATTAGATCGCTACTTCCTTTTGGGTAAGACAACATTATGCTGAGTACAGAAAAGAGGTAAGAAATAGCAAGCCAAAGATATTAAAGACATTAAATCAGAAAAAAAGAAAAAACCTTGAGTTGTTTCCTATTCTTCTCCTGTTATGGTCAAACAATCTTTGTTTCCGTATGTTGTCTTTTGTTCTTTAAGCTTCTTAGCTCTCTTTCAAAGGCTCTTATCATTAAACAGGAGTCCATACTGTCATTTTCAATAGTGAATGGACACCTTGAAAGCATATGTCGACTAGCTCCAAAGCCAGTGTCCTCTAAAGGTGTCAGGACTACAGCTCTCAGCAGTCATCACCAAATTGCCCAATACTTTTCTTACCCAGGGAGGATAAGATAATTTTATCCCATTTGGAGAGCATTAGTTTTGAGACAGATTGTTTCTGTGGAAGAAGGAAGGGTGGAACCTGGGGTTAAGAGGGGGATCACTCGAGTCTCTACACACAAACGTAGAGAGAGGTCCAACCCCGCATGAAGACTTAGTCTCATCTGCAGGGTGCAGGTGTTCACCGGGCAGCTGGAGAAATTAATGTTAGGTGCGAAGGACCAGGCTCAGTCGGTGCAGTTCCTACAGGTTTATTAACACCGCAAGGTGACAAGAATTGCTCCATCTGCCTGCTGATCTTACCTGCGCTTCCCAGATAAGGCTAACGGTCTTCACGGGGACTGGACCTTTGGCAGCTGTGCCGGTGCAGAGACTCTGGCAGATCCCCCTCTTAACCCCTGGCTCTGCCCCTTCTTCTCCCACCATTTCTCAGCCTTGGCGATTTTCAGATTGTGGATTTCGACTTCCAGAACTGAGTTGAATTTCCCAGCTGGGGAATTCTGGGAGTCGAAGTCCACACATCTGGAAGTTGACGCACATTTCAATGGCACAACCGTCCTCTAAGGTGGAGTAAAATGGGAGCGTTGTACACCACCCAGTCACTGTCTATGAAATACGTAACTATTTTACTTATATTTATGAATATTTTGATGTGATAACTAAATAAATCAAGTGGAAAAAACGTGACTAGTGCCCATCTTGGCTGGCTTAGCCTCTCTTCCTCGTGGTGCAACTCGACAGGAGCGCTGCTCCCGCTGAACGTCCGCCTGTGCGCCGCCAGAGCTCGGGAGGAGCGTTGCCCGGCGCGACAGGCACCTGCCTCCCTCGCGCCTGCAGGGCGGCGATCACGTGACGCCGCGGGGTCACGTCGCAAGCGCCGCCCTCGGGCCGGAAAGGTGGGAAAGGGAGGCGGGCGGAGCTTCCCGGGGCGGACCGGCCGCGGTTAAAGCCAACGAGCTGGGACCGCCTAGAGAGGCGTGGGAATTTGTGGGTGTGCGCGGGAAGAGGCGGGGGCGGCGCATTTCTCCTCTGACACTCCGGGATGTGCGCTTTGCAGATGCTGCGCAGGGGAGGCGAGATGGTGGCTGCCGGCGGAGGATGGGGAGCTGGAACAGCGAGTGCGAAAGAAGGGGCGCCCCGGGGTTGGGGGTCCTAAGAAGGCTGCATTCGCCTCCTCAAAAACGCGGGGATCCTCGAGGTAAGTAGGACTACGAAGGCCATCGGCCACAGCCACCCAGTTCTGAGAAGGGAGAGAGGGAGGGGAAGAGACGTTCAGACGACTTGCGCTCCCGGGTCCGGGTGTTGCATTCGGCCAGGCCGGTCGGTTTAGTTGGGGTTTGGAGGCATGTGTGGTTTAACTTGGCTCACTTAAGAATTATTGGGTGATTTATTCCTTTGCCGCGTTAGGACGGTAGGCAGACTTGACTTGAAGCGGGAGGGGTCGCAGTTCGAATTAGCGCAAGTCCACCTGGCAGCGAAATCTCTTGGGAGGGAGGAGGCCGCCTGCCCCTTTTGCTCTTCATTTTCAGTCAGGCCGGATCCCTTTTCTTGAACTAAGGCGCTATTTCGAGACACCCCGTCTGGCAATACAATGAGTTTGGACTTCTTTGGGGTGTAAAAGAGGTGCTGATCTGCCTCTCTTCCAGGGACTAGCACCTTAGGAAGCTGACTAATTCTCAGAGCTGCTTAGCGTAATATTGTCTACCCCAGCCTAGTCTAATCTCTAGCCCTCCCTTAACTCTCATGCTATGGCTGCATGACACATTTGTGCTTAATTTAGAGATGATTGGCTCAAAGGAGCCAGTTTCAACCTTTTACACAATGGACCAAACCACACAAGCCACAGGGCTAGCTTTGCACAACACACTAGGCTCAAATATTATTAACTGTGGTGCAGTTTAGTTGTGAGCACTAAGTTGTAGGAAATATAGTCCAAAAGGCCCAGAGGCCACTTAATTGCGAAAGAGTGGTGTACCTGGCTGCGTTCATGTGAACCAGTCAATAAATTGACCCACTTTGAGGCACGATACATGGAACCAAAAAAGGCAAATGAGCTGGGTTTCACACAATGCAAAGATCTCATTGTGCAAATGCATCTAGCTGGTTCAATGGGTTGTGTAAACTCAGCCACTCTGTAGGGTTTCAAGCAAAGGCTCTTCTCAGCTGCTGGCAGCTGTGTGCACCAGTCCTGAGCTCTTCCTCCTTTTTGGCTGTATTGTCCTTCCTGAGCGTGAGGCACAGAGCTGGACAAAGTTTTCATATTTGCTCATCAAGAATCTGCTTTAGTTTTCTGCATCTCACGAACTAAGACATTGCTTGATGAGGGCTGCTCTTGCTGTCATCTTGTTTCAGTACAAGATGCCTGAATGTTCAAGGGCAGTTAAGACGGGTCTTAAGAGAACTTTTCTTGTAGTCTAAAGTAGGGTTGCTTTGAGTTGAGCTTCATTCCTGGGACCTTCATCATCCTGCAGTTTTCTTGCAGGCAAAACAGAAATGATTTATCACTGATATTTTTGAAAATTTATTTTTTTACTTCCCAGACTTATCCTGCGATTTCTTTGTCGTCTCTCATCACAGTACTAACCTACTTAACTTTTTCCAAGACAAGCTCTGTGCTGCCCTGCTGGAAACGAAGGATACTTTTAGAAAGAGATCGCACAAAACTGTTCACACGTTCATAACCTGATGAAACTAGCAGACCAGGAATTCTCTTAGCTGCAACCCTTTACACATATTGGGATCACAGCTGCCAGAATCTGCTAATAATGGAATTTTGGGATAGTATTAAAATGGAAAGCATTTTTTCCTAATTTTAGCTGTAAAAAACCCCAACCTACAGTATTCATAATGGTTTACCACAATTAATTAGCAGAAAGCCCAACTTCTAGCTTACAGATTTACAATCACTGAGGGAAGTTAAAGGAGTCTTCCAGGTCGGATTGTACCCATGTTTCCACTATCTGCATTCTCTGCTTTGATTAACTTTTTTTTCCTGCTGGCTTCTTCCTCTTTTCAGTTTTCTCTTCTCCTTTTGTGTTCGCTCTGGAGTTCAAACTATATCTCCCTTTTTTGCCCCTTGTCCAACAGGGGAAGATTGCTTCTTCAGTGCAGAACTGGGGAAGTCTGGGAGTTGAAGTCCTCACACCTTAAAGTTGCTGAGATTGAGAAACACTGCTCCTGTTCGTAGTTTCAGCAGATCAGGACATTGAAGAAAGCTTGGCTGTACCCACAAGTGCACTCATATTTCTCTATGTTCAGCTTTGTACCACTTTACACTGATCTGAACACAAGTTTCCTTCTATAGTACATCCATATCAATCTGTGCATGTGTGTGTTTTGAATCAGTTTTGACTGCTGGAATCTGTCTGGATTAATCCCTGCAGTTTTCTTAGTGAGATTTCAGAAGTGGTTTGTTGTTGCCTCCTTCCTAGAGCTGAGAGAGAGTGATTGGCCAAAAGTCACCCAGCTGGTTTTGTGATTTAGGCAAGACTAGAATTCACTGTTTCCCAGTTTCTAGCCTGATGCCTTAAAACCAAACTAGCTTTCCTGTTTCAAATTAATTTAAGTTAAAGAGGTACAGTAAATGTTTCTGCCCTTGTTGTCTGCAATTTGGCCTCCAAGACCAAATTTTATCGGCATCTGGATTTAGAATGGGCAACCTTCTCATTTGGAAGATCCAATATATTTATTTCATACATAAAATCTCAGTGTTCACCAGCTGAGCCAGCTGTAAGAGGGTATTGTAAAGAAAAGAAGTAGTGGGTTTGATTGTTTTTTATATTCCAAGGGCAGTGCGGTTTGTAACAAATAAATCAAGGATCCTAGACTCTGGGTGGATGACTCACCCTAGATGACTGCGAAATCTTCACCTATATATCCTAAACTCTGATTCTCCAAGTGGTCACTGGGTTTCACATTCCCCCCTTTCTGGAACTGACCAGTTAATATTCCCATTTTACAGGTGTGAAACATTGAGGCTAAGAAATAAACAGGGCCAGACAGGCTGAGATTTTTTAAATTGCTGTAACTTGCATTTGTTAAAAGTATTCAGAACTGGAAATCTCATTGGTGTTCAACACATTCCAGAGTTAGAATACAAAAAACACAAAGATCCTCTTTCCCACAAGTCATCTCTAACTAGAGAAGAGATGGTAAAAGACCCAGATGTATGAGCTGGGGCTGGAGAGAAGTAGAGACTTCCCTTTCTAGACAACAGTAGCATATTTTGAAGAAAAGTGGGGTGTACTGGGAGTCCTCAATTTACAACCATTCATTTAGTGATAGTTCAAAATTACAACTGCATTGAAAAAAGTGACTTAACATCGTGATCACAATTCAGGCACTTGGCAACTGACATGTACTTACGATGGTTGCAGTGTCTGGGGGGGTCATGTAATCATCATCTTTGACCGTCCCAGCCAATTTCTGTCAAACAAAATCAATGGGGGAAGCCCACATTCATTTAACCACCACATGATTCATTTAGCAACTAGAGTGATTTGCTTAACAGCTGTGGCAAAAAGATTGTAAAATTGGTATGACTCACTTAAGAAGCATACTGTTTAGCAGTGGAAATTCTGGTCCCAATTGTCATAAGTTGAGGACTACTTGTAAAGGCATAGTGCCAGAAATAGCGGCATGAATGTTACATTTGTAAGCAATTCAGTATTTTATACCCAAAATGCCATGTGTGCTGCAGTGCAAGTTTTTTTTCTTTACCTACGAATTCAAAAGGACTTTCTTTTTCCAGGGATGGGGAGGAAAAGAATTAAATGAAATTAATTGCATACAAGTATCTTGAATGAGAGGCCATGAGGAAATCACTGGGCTGAGAGCTAGACGGGAAGTAAAAAACAACAAAGTGAACATGAAAACAATGCATATTATCCATGTACTGTTACCAGGAAACTACCTAGTTTGACTTACTTTACAGGAAGCTTTGGTTTGCTCTGCTCAAACAGTAGCATCAACTTCTTTTTTAAGGTATTGTAATTTTCCAAATATTTAATATGATAATTTCTCAAATTTCATACATTTTCCTCATTACATTAGCAGCAACTTCTGGAGGGGTTTTGGAAACTGAACCACACACCTTGGGTATCCATGCGATTCCTTCAGCATCAGGTAGGCATCAAAGCTGAAATTTATTCCTTAGAGAAGTGTTTCTCAACTTTGGCAACTTTAAGATGGGTGGACTTCAACTTTCAGAATTGAATGGCTGGCTGGGGAATACAGGGAGTTGAAATCCACCCATCTTAAAGTTGCCAGGTTTGAGAAACACTGTGAGGTCATGTGTAGTATGAAAATTGTTAGATCTTTGAAAGCTCTGCATGGGGGGAATCCATCTGTGCATTACCCTGTTTTTAGAAGTGAAGCTTTTACAATCTTGGATGTTTAGACCAACCTTGAATGGAGAAGTTTGAAAGCTGAGTCCAGAGGAAAATTTCTGAAGGTAAAATTTACCAGAAAACTAGATTCTCAATTAAACACACATAACTCACACTTACTTATTCATAACTGAATAGGAAACCAGTTCTGGTTTCTTCTAGGGCAGAGTCAGGCTTCAGTTTTAATCTGCCTGCAATTCTTCAAAGCAGCTGTATCTTTTTCTCAGGATCATTTGGGAGTTGTAGACAACAACTACATGATCCCAGGGGAAATACATAGCTGCCTTTAAGAGTTAGAATGTATTCCTGTGCACTGTTTTGTATTGGAAAACCAAACATTGCATAGTTCTAATTTCTATACTCCTGGTGTTTGCTGCTGCTAAGAGTAAGAAATTAAATTCCAGGGGAGATGACCTTTTTTTGTTAATCACTGATTTGATTATGCATACACACCATCACACCCACACACTAATGGGTATATCCAGAGCAACAATTAGGCAAAGCACTATTTTTCCATGCTTGAGACATCTGTTTATTCTCCCTTTCATACCCATAGAATGCAGATAACTCCTATAAAAATCTGATAATACATCTATCTTAAAGGGTTTGGAATTAGACCAAGTATTGCATTCAGTTAGTTTGAGAACTTGTGTGTAGCTCTGGAGTCTAGACCAAAAACTCTACAGAAGATTATTTTCTCTTACTGAGCAGTAATAAGACTATCTTATATTATTGAGTAATTCAACCATGGCTCTGATTTCTCCAGTGTGGGCCTTGGAGTTACTGTTCTTAGAATTTTCAGTGTGCATCATACTGGATAGCTATTCTGCATATTGTAACCACAGCTAATCTAGAGAGCATCTAATTGGAAAAGACTTATCTGTCTCGTTATCAACTGTAAAACAGTTGGGGATCAGTCCTGTAATTTTTGGCATACTCCTGAGCATTACTGGACTCTTCTGTTGTTGATGAGTGCTTATTCCTTCTTTGTAAAACACCACTACCATCCTTGATTCCTCTGGAAGTTCAGCATGAAATCTGCAGGTGTAACAGCATTGTCTGGATTCCATTACAGTGGCTGTGGGTAATTATTGACGTGTATGTGGGTCAGAAGAAGGATACAGAGAAATTGGGAGAGGTTCACAGAAGGACAAGAATGAGCAGGAAATGAAAACTAAGTCTCCTAAAGAAAGATTGAAGGAGATAGGAAGAAAAAAAGGAAGGGGGATGTGATATCCCTCTTCTCGTGTCTGAAAAGTAGAAAAACAGGACCCGTCCTCTCTCGTTCCATTCCATTCCATGGATTTAACTAACAAGTGGGAAGATTCTGATTGAACGTTAGAAGAAACTTCCTAAGAGTAAGAGCCGTTTCTATTATTAGAGGGTTGGTAGGCTTTCTTTCTCTGGTTGCTCAAGACGATTTCCTGGGAATGGTTTAATTCTTGCACTGAGCAAGAGCCTGGATTGGATGACTTTAGTGGCCCCTTGCAGCTCTGGGATTCTGTGATTCAATGAGTGGTGGTTTCAATATTTTTTTACTCCTCTCACACATCCTTGTCTATCTGTCTGTCCTTCAGGAAGAAATCCTTTGGATAGAAGATGATGCTACTTTTCTGTAGGTGAGAAGCTCTGAAATTCCATCATCTCTGTTGAGTGACACACTCTGAACTTCTGCAGACTTGGAATCAGACCGTCTTGGACATGTATGCAGAAAGAAACCAGTGCTGGGCTGGAAAGGAGAGCGGTTGAGCAGAGCCAAGGTCACGATGGCCACTGAGCAGCAGGAGCCGTCTTCTGTGGGCCTCCACCAGTATGAAACCAGGGTGGAAAAACGAGTCAAAATGGAGGAACTTGAGAGAACTGTCCCCACCCGACTCAGGAAGAGCCCTTACATTGTCCAGGCTTTCAGCATTGGGGAGCATTTTAGCCGGGAGACAGCCAAACAGACGGAGCGGGATCTTGATGAGGGGATGTTATCGTCATGTTGGGAAGCCCAGTGGAGAGACATCCTGAAGAACACACCGTCCCCATATGCAGGGTGGAGCAATCCCCAAATTCCGGGGGCCGCAATTCTGGCTTCTGCTGAAAGTGGGGTGGGGGACAATGAGGGGTCCCTACGAGAGGAGGCAGGTGAGCTCCCTCTTGGCCTACGGGAGAGGACCCTCAAGACCAGCCAGGATGCAGACCCCAGGGAGCCAGAGGATGATGGAGAGGTGAAGGGAGAAGGCCGAGCCGAGGAGGCCTCCAGTGCTGAGATGCATCGGCAGCACTTCCGGTGGTTTTGCTATCAAGGGGCGGAGGGGCCATGGGACGTCTGGGCCCGGCTGCGAGAACTGTGTCTCAAATGGCTGCAGCCGGAGCTAAATTCAAAGGAGCGGATGGTGGAGCTGGTGGTCCTGGAGCAGTTCTTGGCCATCTTGCCTGAGGAAATCCAGGGCTGGGTTGGAGAAAGTGGGCCGGAGACCTGTACCCAGGCGGTGACTTTGGTGGAAGACTTCCTGCTGAGGCAACAAGAGAC
>JANHZU010005568.1:31733-44122 GCA_032468055.1 Acrochordus granulatus | reverse complement strand
AGGAAGGAAGGAAGGAAGGAAGGAAGGAAGGAAGGAAGGAAGGAAGGAAGGAAGGAAGGAACTTCCTATTTCCTTTGCAGCAAATATAAAATACAATTTAAAAATTATCTCTTACTCTACAGTATGATTGCAAATAAAAAACTCACTTTTTTCTATTATCCAGGTTTTTTTTCCCAAACATCAAAATCATGCTGGCAGCAAGAAAGAGTCAGAGAAAGAAGAGATTTCCTACAGATATTGCTTACTTTTTTCTTCCCTTCCCCCACTTCAAACCAGAGAGATTGAAGAGGAATAGATTTCAAAAGATTAAGCTGTTCTGTGTAGCATGCCCATGGCTCCCGACATTGGGCTGCTAGGATGATTTAATTGCTTTCATTGTGTAGAACAGCAAATAGTTTATTCTTTTTCAATCCCTTTCTCTTCAATCTCTCTTCTCTGCAAAGAGGGGACACAGATGAGGCACAGGACAATGTGAATTGACTATAATGGCAATCACGTTATTGAGAGATACCACAAGATGGTAAATATTCATATATTAACACGAAGTAATTTTTTAATACTATTGCAATTTCATATGGTTGTTGAGTAAATGATCAGTAAGTGAGGACTATCTGTATGCCGGTAAATGCCCTAACAATCCTTGTGTAATCATCCCTCTAATGGTTCCATTGGATAATTTAATAAATGTTGCTTTATGACATCCTAAATAAAGATACTGAAAAGGGGACCCATTCCATTGACTTTTTCAGTTTAAGAAGGGTAGTAAATCAGACTTCTAAATAATTGAAAGATATGCAATAATATTATACCCTATTAGCATTCTTCAATGCCCAGCTCAAAAAATGCCACAAAAACAAAACAGAGGGAAAATATAGGTGAGTAACACTATAACAAAACAGAAGTTTCTTTCAAAAAAAAGAAGTATTTGAGAAAATGCTAGACAGATTTTTGCACAGAATTATTCCCAAGATGTCACATTGGGGGAAAAAATGCCATAGAACATTATTTCCTGAAGAGTTCAGAAGTGAACTCTTGGGAAGTGGCAAATTAACTGTTGTAATGATTGATTCCTGACCCATTGTACTCACTGTTTATATATTACCTGGTTTATTGTGGCATGCTCTCCTTCTATGTTTATCCCATGATAATTTCTATGTCTATACTTTCAATCATCATGACCCCTTTATCACATGCAGAAACTTCCAAAATAATTATTTCTCTAATGCAAACACTTCCATCACAAGAAAATGGAACTGCACCAAAGAAAAGCAGGTCCCATATTTCTTGGTTTGTCTAAGAAAGACAAAAGAAAAGATTACACTGCAAAGTGTCTCTGGAGCAGACACTGCATTCCAACTGATGATCCTCAAAGATAACCATTTTAACCACTATTGTAAAATAAAAGTTTCTTAGAATTAAGCTTGACTCCTTGTGACTACATGGACATATACATCCATTTGTACATCTTAACAACAGTACAAACATTTTCTCTGAGTGCCTTTTTCTGGGATGCATTTCAACTTCCCAGTTCAACCTAATCCCATATATTCCCTGGAAATATTATATCCAAATATTAACCAGGCATAACCATACATAACTAGTGAATTAGAGCAACCAGGCACTCCTAAGGTGCAATCATATTAATTTTAACACTTACCATTGTAACTGAGCCCTAATTCCCTTAAAAAAAAAACCAAATCATTGTAATTAAGAATAACAAAAATAGAGGAGCCATAAAGAGTGCACAACTCTTTCATGTCTTCCATATACAAGTCCTTTTATGTTTTTAATGTTGTGCTTGTTGTCCCCTTATTTTTAAAAAATAAAGTTTTTTTAAAGAATTAAAATGTGTTTGAAACTGGAAAGAATTGTTGGCAAGGTGAGAGTTAGGAAATAATGTAAGTCCATATCTTGTCTTGTTAAAATGAAAAAAGCACAGTCTGATTACACACATACACAAATACACTGTGTATATACAGTATATATACATGCACACACAATGCACACGTACACATTCATACATACAAAGAGAGAGAAACACAAAAATGTCATCAGGAAATAGTTCACCTAGTGGCACAAAATAGATGTACTGTACTTATTCGGGGCTACAAATTACAGTTTAGAAGATTGTATGCATCATTGCAAACCATAAACTAGCACAGCCTGGCTTGGATCCTGTCAGGAAAATTACTTTATTTAATTTGATACCTATTTCACTCAGAGTTAAATTTCTGGAAGGGTAAAGTCCATGAGCAAATGAATTACAGAGCAGATTGTTTGAGTGCAAGCAGAAATAGCAATACCCATGCTACAAACAAATGAGTGGGACACAATAATTTCACACAATAGTGTCTTGTGATGGTGATCATGCAAAAAGACTGATAGCTAGAAAGTGCTTTGGATAACTATTCCCAAACTTGAAAAATGAGAAAAAAAATCTCAGGGCAAGGGGGCTTGTGTGACTCAGTGAAATTATGAGCTATGCCATGCAGAGCCCTCCAAGATGGACACTTCATAGCAGAGACTTCTGACAAAACATGATCCATTGGAGAAGGAAATGGCAATCCACTCCAGTAACTTTGCTAAGAATACAGTATGGTCAGTATCAAAGAAAGGACACTGGTAGGTGAGCCCTCCAGGTTGGAAGGGGTCCAATATGCTACAGGGGGAAAGCAAAGGACAATTAGCACCAGAAAAAATGAAGTGGCTGGTCCAAAAGCAAAAGCATGCTCAGCTGTGTCTGGTGGTGAAAGGAAAGTCCTGTTCTATTAAGAACAATACTATATAAGAATCTGGAATGTAAGATCTATGAATCATGGTATGCTGGATGTGGTCAGGTGTGAGATGGCAAAATCGACATCTTGGGAATCAGTGAATTAAAATGAACAGGAATGTGCAAATTTAACTGAAATGACCACTATATCTATTATCGTGGGCAAGAATCCCTAAGAAGAAATGGAGTAGCTCACATAGTAAATAAAAGAAAGGGCAAAGCAGTACTGGAGAACAATCACAAAAATGACAGAATTATCTCAGTTCGAATCCAAGGCAAACCATTCATCATCACAGTAAACCATTCATCATCACAGTAATCCAAGGCTATTTCCAAACCACTGATGCTGAAGAAACTGAAGCTGACTGATTTTATCAAGGCCTACAACACCTTCTAGAACTCACACCAAAAACAATATATTATTTTCATCATAGGGGATTGGTTGTTAATAAAGTAGGAAGGTTGAGGTTGTTAATAAAGTAGGAAGGTTGGGGTTGTTAATAAAGTAGGAAGTCAAAAGATAACTGGAATAACAGGCAAGTATGACCTTGGAGTACAAAATGAAGCAAGACAAGGGCTAACACAATTTTGTCAAGAGAATATGCTGATCATAGCAAACACCCAAGAGGTGACTATACACATGGACATCACCAGATGGTCAATACAATATCAGAATGATTATATTCTTTGCAGTCAAAAATGAAGAAGCTCTAGAGAGTCAGTAAAAACAAGACTTGGGGCTAACTGTGGCTCAAGTCATGAGTGTCTTATAGCAAAATTTAGAGTTAAATTGAAGAAAGTAAGGAAAACAAAAAGGCCATTCAGGTATAATTTCAATAATATCCCTTATGAATATACACTGGAGGTGATAAATAGATTTTTGGGATTAGATCTGGTAGACAGAGTACCTGAAGAATTATGGACAGAGGTGCTTCACATTGTACAGGAGGTAGCTAAAATTATCCCAAAGAAAAATAAATGAAAGAAAGCAAAGGGACTATATGACGAGGTTTTACAAACAGTTGAGGAAAGAAGGAAGGCAAAAGGCAAGAGAGAAAGAGAAAGATATGCCCAACTGAATGCGGATTTCTAGAGAACAGTGAGGAGAGATAAGAAGGCCTTCTTAAATGAACAATGCAAAGAAATAGAGGAAAACAACTGACTGGGAAAGACTAGAGATCTCTTCAACTAAACGAAGAGATACCAAGGGAGCGTTTCATGAAAAAGTGCTCATGATAAAGGACAAAATGACAGGGATCTAACAGAAGCAGAAGAACTTAAGAAGAGGTGGCAAGAATACACAGAAGACCAATACAAGATACAGTAAATGTAGGTCTTCATAGATCCAGTCAACTTCAGCCTCTTCGGCATCAGTGATTGGGGCATAGACTTGGATTACTGTGATGTTGAAAGGTTTGCCTTGGATTCGAACTGAGATCATTCTGTCGTTTTGGAGATTGTATCCCAGAACTGCTTTTCCCACTCTTTTATTGACTATGATGGCTACTCCATTTCTTCTCAGGGATTCTTGCCCACAG
This sequence comes from Acrochordus granulatus, assembly GCA_032468055.1. Taxonomy (NCBI): domain Eukaryota; kingdom Metazoa; phylum Chordata; class Lepidosauria; order Squamata; family Acrochordidae; genus Acrochordus; species Acrochordus granulatus. Next base: position 39,811 of record JANHZU010005568.1, on the reverse strand, counting down.
GAGTAGATGTGGTGGTCATCTGAATTAAATTCTCCCATTCCTGTCCATTTTAATTCACCAGTTCCCAAGATGTTGATGTTCAATCTTGTCATCTCATGTTTGACCACATTCAGCTTACCTTGATTCATAGATCTTACGTTCCAGGTTCCTATGCTCCACCTCTTTGATATAAGAGGGTGAGAAAAAAATTACTACCAGGCTCTAAAGATTAAGTTACTTTAGCCCTCTTAATGACTAGCATGACTTTGGACCATAATTCCAAGTAAAGCTGCCTGGGGAACTCTGGGAGTTGAAGATCACGCCTCTTCAAGTTGCCAAGATGGAAAACTATTGCTGTAGCTTAGTTCAGAAGAGTTCCAGCATGTATTGTGAAGATTGTTCCCGACTTGGCCTCTTCAAACAACTGACACAATTTGAGAAAAGCACTGCATCCTTGTGCAGCAAACTCCCACCTCTTTCATAAATGTGTTGTGACATCACATGCACGTGCCAAAGGGCCAGAACCAGCATTTGATGCTCCCTTCGTCATTCTGATTAAAGTAGCCGGAGACACTCACATTCTTCCTTTTTATTTTTCAGGTGCTGGGTGAGTTTGAAGAAGTGGCAATGAGTTTTTCAAGAGAAGGCGATACTGGCGAAAGGCAACCTTGCCGAGAAATCAAGCAGGAGCAGGCAAATTGGTTGGGTAAGGATGCTTTGCAATTTTTTTGCAAATTTTTTCATTTTGGTCTATTTGTGGTAGTCCTTGACTTACAATCATAATTGAGCTCAGGATGGTCTTAAGACATGTTTGTCATTAAGAGGGACACTGCATCACCATGCCCAATATTATAACATTTTTTGTGGTGGTCATTAAGCAAACATAGCTGTCGTAAAGCGATCACTGTGGTTATAAAGTGAATACTGTGGTTCTTAAGCGAATCCATTATCTGCAGTGGGTGTTATTTTGCAGGAAATTGGAAGTAAACAATGGTTTCCAGTCAAAAAAATTGTAAATTGTGATGATGTGAAGACACTGTAAATGTGGGCTGTTTGCTGAATGCCCAAAATGTTATTTATTTGTTAGATTTGCTGCCCTATTCTCAATAAGCGAATCACATGATCATGGAGGGGTGGCCATTGGAACTTTGAATGCAAGTCATAGGTAGCCCTGGGGATGTCTCTTGTAACTTCAAGCTGTTGCTAAGCAAGCAGTTGTCAGTAGAGAACTACTTGTTGTTCATTGAATGATTTATTAATTTATTGTACCAATTAGATGTATATCCCATCTTTATTTTGTGCAATTCATTTAAAGATCAATCCTGGGTTGGACAGAGAGAGGAGGGCTGGCCCAAAATTTCCCAGCTGGTTTCATGCCTAAGGCAGATCAAAACTCACAGGTTCCTCATTTTCTAGGTGCTAGCTTCCCCTATCTTTATTTCCCAGAATATGTCTGCATTCCAAACCAGACCCTACATGTTTTATTAAAAAACAAATGATTGTTTGCCAGGATGCTTATCTATTGCCAAGAAAAATGACTGAGATATTCCAAAGTAATAGAGACTGTCAAATCAGATATAGATGGAGAGAGAGAAGATTAAAAGAAGCTGTGGAAACAGTGGACCATCTAGTTAACAGCTGCAAGAAGATCACACAGACACTATAAACTGCGGCATCACAAAGTAGCAACAAAGAAGATCACACAGTGATCAATGCACTTCTGTGGTGCATTGGAAGATTTGCAAAAAATATCACTTAATAGCAAGCAAGTACTGGTGGGACCACAAATAGACCAAGTAATAGAAAATGAAGAAGCTAAAATACTCTGGGACTTTAGAAATCAAACAGACAAGCATCTGCCCATAACACACCAGACTTAACAACTATTGATAAGAAAGACAAAAATGGCTGGATAATGGATATTGCAGTACTTAAAGGCAGCAGAATAGAAGAGGAAGAACTGGAGAAAAATCACAAAATATAAAGACCTGCAAATAGAGGTGGAATGACTGTGGCAAAAGAAAGCAACTACAGTACCAATACTAGTAGGTATCTGGGGTGCATTCCCAAAACAGCTGGTACGCCACTTGAACACCATCAGCATTGATAGAATCCCCATCAATTAGTTGTAAAAGACAGATTTACTCAGAACAATTTAAATCTTGTAACAGTACCTTTAACACCATCAAACAAGAACATCTGCCTATCCTAGATCCTTGGAAAGGATTCAGTATGTGGATAAAAATGCCAAACCCAGTCTAAACATCTGGCTGTATGTGATGGACCACAATAGATCCTGCTAAAAGACTGTGAGATCTTACTTGGAAAAAGTCACCTCCAGTTTTATGCAATGGGCCGTACGCTTCTCTTAAATTTCCAGAAGAGATGCCTACCTCCTAGCAGAATTTCAGACTTGAAGGCTAAATCCACACATCACATAAAGCTGTGTTTTTTTTTAAAAAGTGGATTATTGTTTAAGTGAATAAATTTCACTTAATAATTAACAGTTATTGCTTGTTAGACTACTTTCTGATTTGTTTTCTTTCATTTTTTAAAAATTCTTACCTTGCCTTTCAAGAGAGGCATGGCAGAAAAACAAATCAGGAAGAAGCCCTGAACAGACCATGTATTCCTGCTTTGCACATAATGCAAAGTTGTAAACAGGAAGCCAGTTTCAAATTAGGTTTGCTGCCTCTGAAACAAATCATGTTAAATGATCTTAAACTGATCACACATCAGAATAGTAAAAATGAAAAAAATGATGTCTTAGGGCAAAATATGAATTTGCCATTGTATTTTATTATTTCTGGCTTTTCTAATGCTCTCTTTTAATCTTCACAGATAAGTGGGAGAGTGAGGACGAAGAAGCTGTATTTGAAGCATTATTGGAAAAAGCTGAAACTCAAGTCTTAGAAGAAAACTTTGGAGAACAAGAGGCGCTAAGGTGGGAACAGAGATGCACAGACAAGAGAAGAAATAACGCCATACTTGATGGGAACAGTGTTTTCACTGAATGTGCCTTTGAGGAAAAAGCACAAACAGGAAAGAGAAGACACATGTGCACTATTTGTGGGAAAGAATTTACTCAAAAATCAAACCTCAACAGGCATCAAAGAACCCATGTGGGAGGAAAGACATTTCATTGCTTAAAATGCGGGAAAAGCTTCAAGTGGGAAACTAGTTTTATGCGACACCAGCGATTCCATACTGGCGAGAAGCCTTATCCATGCGTCGACTGTGGAAAATGCTTTAGTCGGAGCGCAAATCTCATCATTCATCAGAGGATTCATACAGGAGAAAAACCCCACCAATGCACAGACTGCGGGCAGAGTTTTAGCCAGATTTCCAATCTTGTTCGACATCAGAGAGTCCACACAGGGGAGAAGCCTTATAAATGCCTGGAGTGTGAGAAGAGCTTTACTCAAAAATCAAACCTTGTCAAGCATCAAAGTGTCCATGTGGGGGACAAGCCACCTCGCCGCACGGCTAATGGGAAAAGACTTGGTCAGAGGTCAAATCATAATAGATACTCCAAGGATTCCCTTGGAGAAAACCCCTGTAAATGCTTCAAGTGTGGGAAGATCTTTTCCCGGAGAGGCAACCTCCTCAGACATCAGAGCATCCACACGAAAGATAAACCATACAAATGTCTCGAGTGTGGAAAACGGTTCAACCAGAGGACCAACCTGAATGCTCATCAAAGGATCCATACAGGAGAAAAACCTTACCGATGTCCAGATTGTGGGAAAAGCTTCCGATGGAGGGCACATCTCATCATACACAAGAGGCTGCACACTGGCGAGAAACCACACAAATGTGCTGATTGTGGACAGAGCTTCAGCCAGAGATCCAATCTGGTGAGACATCTCAGAATCCACACGGGAGAGAAGCCATATAAATGTTCAGAGTGTCAGAAGAGCTTTGGTCAGAAATCCAACCTTATCAAGCATCAAAAGATTCACACAGGGGATAATGCACTCCATCACCTCACTGGTAGTGTCAAACAGGACCAAACAGGAGATGAACCCTATCAGTGTTTCAGGTGTGGAAAAATATTCACCCGTAGAGGGAACCTTCTGAGACACCAGAGTATCCACACCCGAGAAAAACCTCACAAATGCTCCGACTGTGGGAAAAGATTCAATCAGAGAGCAAACCTCATCAGCCACCAGAGAATTCACACTGGGGAGAAACCTTTTATGTGTCTTGACTGTGGAAAGAGTTTTCGCCAGAGCCCGCACCTTATTAAACATCAGAAAGTTCACGCAGAAGAGAAAACTTCATATCAAAGTTTGGATTATGGAGCAAGCCATAAGCCAGGCCATAGGATATATGAGAGGCTCTGCCTGAGAGGAAATCCATATCAGTGCATGAAGTGTGGCAAGATGTTTAACTGGCAGTCGAATTTCATCCGGCATCAGAAAATCCATGCTGGTGAAGAACCTCATCAATGCTTGGATTGTGGAAAGACATTCAATCGGAGAAAGAACTTTGTGGCTCATCAGAGAGTCCACACAAAAGAGAAGCCTTACCAGTGCACCGAGTGTGGCCAGACCTTCACGTGGGAAGCACACCTCGTTATCCATCAAAGAATCCACACGGGAGAAAAACCTCACACCTGTGCCGAATGCGGGCAGAGTTTCAGCCAGAGATCCAATCTCATCAGGCATCAAAGGATCCACACGGGCGAGAAACCCTACACTTGCTCGGAGTGTGGTCAGAGCTTTACTCAAAGGACACACCTTGTGGTGCACCAGAGAACCCACACAGGGGAGAAACCACATAAGTGCATGGAGTGTGGGCAAGGCTTCAGCCAGAGGGCACATCTGATAGTCCACCGGAGAATCCACACAGGAGAGAAGCCATATCGATGCACAGACTGTGGACAAGGCTTCTGCCAAAGATCCAATCTAACCAGACATCAGAGGTCCCATGACTGTGAGAAACAAACGTAGAATGAGGAATGAATATTGCTGGAGCGGGTGTTGAGTCTCAGCCATCCAAGCTTGGGGGGGTGAGGTGGGTGTGGGGAAGATGGTGCTGTTCAGCTAGTAAGAGCATGTTGGGGACAGAGGTTTCCTCTTTATGAAAGGGTCCACCAGCAACAAGGTTGTTCTGAACTATGAAACAGACAGATTGTATGAAACGGTTTGAAGACAGTGGTCATCTTAAACATGAACCCCAATCTTCAACATGGCTACTGACGTCTTTACTTCTATAGCACTGTTTCTCAAACTGGGCACCTTTGAGACACGTGGAATTCAATTCCCAGGATTCCCCAGTCACTTATGCTGGCTGGGGAATTCTGGGAGTTGAAGTCCACATGTCTTAAAGTTGCCAGGTTTGAGAAACACTGTTTTACAGAATGACATAACCAGTAAAAAAGCACTGATTTACCAAATGTTCTTGCTCTTCCCTGTTGCCCCTTGCTTCACTTTATCCTTCAGCAGTTGTAGGTTGCAGCCATCCATCACTATTACTCTTTCTAACCCAACGGATGCGGGGGAATAACTCATAATTATTATTTGTTATTGTTGGTTTGAGAGAAGGAGGCGGCTGAACCAAGATTTATTGTTTATTATTTTTCAAGTTATTTTCCCATTTTATATTGTTGTAAATCTTAATATATATTGTTTTGATACAATGATATATGTACATTATTGATTAAAATTGACATTCTGTTGTTTAAATTACTTAAGAGTATTAGAAATAAAAGAGAAAGAAATATCCCCCCAGTAGTAATTGCTGTTTAGGATAAGAACATTATAAGCATAACTTTTTTTCATACGAAATTGAGTATAACGTTAGAAAAAAAGAAACTGTTGCGGATTAAAGTATTTTGTTGTATTATAAATACTCTATAAACATTTCAGTCTTGAGCTAATTGCTTAGTATTGAAGACTCCATTGTAGAGTAACTCCAATAATAACAATAATGTGTGTTTATCCAATGCATAAAGGTGGGCATACAAAACACATTATTTACTTCATTATGAAAAAATACGGACACTTCGAGGGATGGAAAAAATTGCAGAAGACATGCTCTGCAGGATCTCCCTTGTTACTTTCCAAGTTTGAGGTGAGATATGCACTTGGAATGCCAGGAATTTTCAGTATACCAGCTGCTGCTTTATTTGTTTTTAATGCAGCAAGGTGAGAGAAAGAGGCAGGTGGGCAGCCGTGTGTGTGTGTGTATTCTGTGGGCTCTTCTTCTACTGGGTACATCTCTCAGGATGCTGGGGTTAGGTGTGAAAGCCCCCAACATGAGAAACCAGGAAGTAGCAGAGGAGGCTTCTCCATGAATGAACCCGGGGTCTATGGCAATGTATCTCAACCTTATCAATTTGATCAACTTTAAGATGTAGAGACCTTATCAACTTTTACATGTGTGGACTTCAACTCCCAAAATTCCCCAGCAGGCATAGCCAGCTGGGGAATTGTGGGAGTTGAAAGTCCACACGTCTTTTAAGAGTTCACAAGGTTGAAAAACACTGGTCTGTGGGGCCCAAGGATGCCACACACCAACTAACATGATGCAGATAGTCCCAAGAACATCCTTGGTACTGTTTGCACAGCGCCCTGAGCATCATTGTGGCTTTATGCTTTTGATTCCAGGCTTAGAAAATTCCAGGCATGTACACAGCTTACACCCAAAACCAGTCCAGGAATACTTCTTTTTGGGGACTCTTAATAGACTGGACTTCCTTTTCTCCCAGCCTCTGCTGAGCATTTGACTCACTTGCTCTAGAGCAGTGGCTCTGAACCTTTTTGAATCCGCAGCACAATGTTGAAGATGGCACTTTTGTGGCACGCCAGAAAATTCTATTTATTTATTAAATTTATAAGAAAATGAAAGTGTGTATGTATTTTTAAATGCATCAGAAATGGTTGAGGGGAAGCTATGCAATTTTTTAAAAGATCCCCACTGCAGTGAATATATGGATTGTACGGATTATGTATATTGTATATAATCTGTTCATTCAGTGCAGTGGAGATTTTATATCTATATAATACAGATAATTATATCTGTCAGATAATGCAGATGCTTTTCCAGTTATCTATATAATACAGGTAGTATATACGTAGTGACAGAAACATTGAAAAAGAAAACCATCTCATGGCACGCTAGAAGCACGTCTATGGCACACCTGTGTGTCACGGTACGCCAGGTGAGAACCACTGCTTTATGCGTGTTACATTCCTAAAAAGAAAATCCAAAGTCCCCTTGTCGGCTCTCTCGGTTATCTCAAGCTAAGTGGCGCGCTCCTTCTCTCCCTTGCAAATTGCCCCTTTCCCATAATTTCAACCTCGGAGAATGCCACTGCCTCCCTCCCATCCTCTTTCAGGAACACAAGCCAAAGAAGAGGGATGTTGCTTCTGATTCCCCATCGCGTGGAGCTCCAACAGCAGCTCTTGGGAGAAAAAGAAACTGGGCTAAATCCCACGAAGGACGGCTGGGGAATTCTGGAGCTGAAGTCCACACAACTTAAAGTTGCCAGGATCGAGAAACACCAGACTATGTCAATCTCAGCGCAGGAGCAGCAGATGAGGGAGGCTTTTCCCAAAGGCTGCAGGGAGGACTGACGGTTGCTGAGCCGAGCTGGGTTTTAACGGGCGGTGGGCAGGGAAGGAGCCGAGGAAGCCAAGGTGGGGCCGCCGCCATGCGGCTCTCTTAAAAGGGAGCGGGGCTTCTGTCCCACAGTGGCGGCTCCATCTTTTTGGACCCCGGAGAAATCTCCCTTGTGCATCGCTTAAACACACTTCCTCCAGGTGGAAAGCCACAGGTGGCAGGTGGAAAGCTGGGCAGTGGCACAGCAGTGTACCTGGGATTGGGGGGTAGGGAGAGGAGGAAAAAACGAGAGGTGCATCCTCATTAAACTCTGGCAAATTCAGGAATTCTCCCTCCGGCTTCTCTCTCTCTCTCTCATTAGATTCCATCTTCTACGACTCTTCTGTGGTGTGAATCCTATGAGATGGGGGTGGTCACGGGCCGGGAAGGCTGTCAGAAGTGGTCTCCCGATAGCTGCTTTTAACTCACATCCGTTCTGCTGTTTCCCCAAGAAGCTTCATTTAAATATTTTTGCTTAGCCATTCAGCTTT
>JANHZU010005568.1:3211-19783 GCA_032468055.1 Acrochordus granulatus | reverse complement strand
TGATTACAACATATGAGGCTCAGTCCTACTTATGCTTACTCTCAGAAATGAGCCCCATGGAGGACAACACAATAAAAACAATAGAGTAAAGCATAAACATTAAAATTAGCCACCTCCAATTTGGACAAACCCCCAATTTGGGAAGAAGGCCTAGCATGGCCAGCAGCTGCTTTGCAAAAGATCTGGCAAGGTGCACCTTGTCAGCAGAGGCAGGAAGAAGATATTGAAGGTCACTGGGGGTATCAAAGCCAGCAAGTGCAGGGCAGCCAAAAGGGCAGAGAAGTGGGGAGATAGACAGGTGGGGAGAGTTGAAGCACCTTTGTGGTCATAAATATGGGCAGGGTGCCAAGCATCCCAATTTTGATCATGCGACCATAGAGGCACTGAAACAGCAGCCATAACTTCAGGGATTGGATGTAACTACCATTCAATACCATCATAACTTCAAATGATTGCTGAACAAATGGTCATAACTCAAGGACTACCCCTATTAAGTATGTTTGTCATCTTGAGTTTTTATATATATAAGGGTGTGGGGTTGTATGTATGTACTGTATATAGTGTATATATGGGATTAAAAATACAGTAAGGACAACAATAATACAAACATAATATTTTGAATGTTATTGGTTACAACACGGAACACTAAATGTTAAATTGGAAATATTCAATTCACCAGGACCATTCTATATTTAGTTCAAAGAAGACAATCTTTGTTGACAAAGTCTCTTTTTGATTCCTGGGGACTTTACGGACACATCCAAAATTCTTTTAAAATTTCTCATATAATCAATATCCCTGTAATTTCCTGGTAGTCCTCATCCAAGTACTAAGACTGACCCTGTTTAACTCCAAGCACAGATAAAAGTCGAGTGGAATTCACCATATCTTTTCTAACTAAATCAAGATCACATTTTCCTAGCCAAGTTAAACATTATCCTTGCTGTGAGTCACTCATAAATTTATCTCTCATGAATCAGGTAAATTCCATTTTACAACATTCTGTAATTTAGAGATGATCATAATACCCATGGCAGTGAATTCTACAGTTAAATAAAGTGTTTTATTATTTTCTAACATCCTATTTTAATTTGCATTTAATCTCCCACCACTTGACTTCTTGGATAATCATTAGATTTAAATTATAAGAGGCTATAAAATCTAAGATTTTACACACCAGTATTCAGAAGTATCTAACTCGAAGGTGAGAGAATTCCCCCATCTCACCTATTTGAAAGCAATTCACAATTGTTAAAAAAGGAAGATGCCCATTTACCTGTGGATTTTCCTTCTTCTGAACTCTGAAAAAATGTCTCTTTTTTCTTTTCCAGCCAGGAGACATAATGTTGGGGCATTGGTGGTCCTTCTGCAGCAGGTAGCAAAAAAAAAGCAATATACAGGAATGAGTAATGTCTAGCTGTAGACAAATATTCCATTCCTCAAGAACAAGAATTTGCTGTCCTCACCTGTCCATTAATGTAAGTTCAGAATGTCCATTGAGTAAAGCCTATGAGCTATGCACACAAACCCAGGAGGAGGAGGAAGAGAAGTTAATGATTCCACCTCTTAGGAAATCTGTAAAAAAGGTAAAGGTTTCCGCTGTCAGTCGTGCTGACTCTAGGGAGTGGTGTTCATCTCCAATTCATAGCCAAGGGAGCCAGCATTTGTCCAAAGATACTTCCATGCTCATGTGGCCTGCATAACTATATGCCAGAGCACACGGAATGCTGTTACCTGTCCCACCAAAGGTTGTACCTATCGATCTACCTGCATTTTTACATGCTTTCTAACTGCTAGGTTGGCAGGAGCTGGAGCACGTAACGGGAACTCACCCCACTACGCGGCGCCTGTGTCTTGAACTTGAGCTGCCGATCTTCCAGCCGATCAGCCCAACTTCTTAACCGCTGGGCCACCCTAGGAAACCTGTAGGAGCAGCCAACTAACTTTGCCAAAGAGCTAGACTAGATGACCTTTGAATTCCCTCTCAATATTTCTATAATAATTTGCTTGGAGGATTCATGAGTTCCTTGAAGTCCCAGGGACTTCCTCATGAGAAACAGATTTATTTTCTCTCAAAGGTGGGTTTGGGGCTACTCTCCACTGTATTCTATGCTGGGCAATAATTTCTCCTATTTTCCAAACTAGGAGTCTCTGCACTTTCAGCAGTTAGAAACAGGCAGGAGGAAAAATACTGAGATTCTGTCCCAAGGAATTTTATTTAGAGAATGACAATCAGGGTGGAGAAAGAGGAAGAAGAAAGACAGGAAAGAAAAATGGGTTCAGAAGTCTCCTACAGTACGACAGATGTTTCCAAGATAGCACCTTCCAGATGTGCTGGACTACAATCCCATTGTCTTCTGCTGTGTCTTGTCAGCTGGCAAGGATAGGGATCTTTATCCCATACATCTGGAAAGTGCCAAATTGGGGACAGCTTCAGTAGTGATTGCAAATACCTCTAAATGCAGAAAGAAAGAAACAAACAGGTACCCATCGCACACACCAGATCACAACTCATCTTCTGTGTATTTCTTCTAGAGACAGTCCTCAACTTAACAACCAGTGGTTTAGCGACTGTTCAAAGTTACAGCAGCACTTTAAAAAAGTGACTTATGACTGGCCCTCACATTTATGACCACTGCAGCATCCCCACAGTTATGTTATCAAAATTCAGTTGCTTAGCACCTGACATGTATTTAGGACGGTTGCAATGTCCCAGGGTCATGCGATCACTATTTGTGACCTTCTTGGCCAGTTTCCAACAAGTGCAATCAATAGGGGAAGCTGGATTCACTAACACCTGCAGTGATTTGCTTAACAATTGTGGCAAAAAAAGTTGTAAAATCAGATGTGACTCACTCATCAACCGCTCTGCTTAACAATAACAACTCTAGTACCAATTATGAGCACAGATCAAGGACTAATTGCATGCGATTGCCTTTCTGCAAGTTTCGGATTGGAGGAGCTTACTAAGAGCTTCTATTTACAAACATTCTACCTCCACTATGCTGAATCCTGGGTGGAGATTAAATAGGCACCATGAGGAACCTAAGAGAAGGACCAGTTATTACCGAATACCAAGAAACTGAATTAGGACCACAGAATCATACAATTGCAGAGCTGGAAAATGATGATTTTGATCATGAGATGATCGGTGTAACCCTCTTTAATGTCCAGAAAAACCCAGTTAAAACCTTCCTCTGGAGGAAGCTGCTCAGCCACTTTTAAAAAAAACTCCAAAGCAGGAGAACACAACCTCTGTAATTCATGGGGAATGGTGTTAAGTCTATTTTACATCTATGGACTTCCTTCTTTCTCCTATTTTTAATTGGTTTTGATGAAGACTTCGTGATGAAGTTGAAAGCTTAACCATCAAAAATTGAAGTCCAGCTGGCAAGATTTACAAGCCTCCAGATTTGTTTTATTGCCTGGATGACTGAGGATTCTTTCTGGACCACCTCTGTAAGAAGATTTATACAGATCCAACTTTTTTTCCCTTCATATTTCAATGAGATCCGTGAAGCTGCAACTTATGACTATGACTGCTGGTCCTCGTTTCTGTGGCCATGAAAAACAGGGCCACTGAGGCCGTTGAGGGTTCAAATTAAAACATCTTGGGCAGACGGCTGTCTGGATTCCTCTCCTCCACTCTCTCTCAGTTTTTCCCGGAGCTTGAGATTTTCAGGAAGAGAGCAGTTCTCTCTTATGGGAGAAAAGGAGCCTCCATGGATCCAAGAACTGGAATACAAATAGCACAACACTCCTTACCTAACAAGGTGGCATGTCCATCACGGCTTTCCTGCTTCGATTCCGTACAGAGGGATCTCTGTCCAGGCTCAGGGGAAGTCCAGGAAAAAACAGGTCGGGCCTCCTCCAAGTCCCTCTACGAGAAGAAACAGATCACAGATGGTGTTTAATACTACAATCTGATCCTTTTCCTTCTTGGTACTTGGAACTCAGCCAAGGAAGGATTTAGAAGGGAGTCACTTGGCAAACCATAAAGAGGCTTTTACAGACGTTCTTTGGAAGACCAAGCGAAATTCCACAAAAGCGCGGATCTCAGATCTGTTTCCTAAGGCTGTGCAGCTCCCGGAAAAGACACAGCTGCTTTAAAGGGTTTCAGACAAGGGCCTGGGTGAGCATTCTGCATCTGCTCCAAAGCACCTGTCTGTTTTCAAGCACGGCTGAGTCTTCCTCTCTAGCACAAGGGAAGAATCACAGGACCCAACATACACAGGCAGTCCCCATTTACCGACTGCAACTGGGATTGGAAAATTTGTTGCTAAGCAACGGTTGTAAAGAGAAAAATCACATGACCACCCCAACTTATGACGGCAGTTTGTCAGTACCAGCTGCAGTTGTTAAGTGAATCATACACAGTTAAATGCAGTGTCATGTGACCATGACTTGCGACTTCCTGCTGGCTTCCCCACTGACTCTGCTTTTGGGAATCTGGCAGGGAAGATCGCTAATGGCAATCGCGTGACTGCAGGATGCTGCAGCCATTGTAAATGGGTGCCAGTTGCCAAGAAACTAAATCATGATCCTGAGATGGCCACAGCTTTGAGTATTAGTTGTAAGTCTCCTTATTCAATGCCATTGTAACTTGGGATGGTCGCTGATCAAATGATCAAGCAAAGATTACTTGTACAATCGACCTTTTTAATTTTTTTTTCTATTGCCCATCAGTGAGGATCGGAATTTGGGGCCCAATACTAACATCCTAACCCAAATACCTGGGGGAAAAGCCAGAATGTCCTGTCCAGGGGCCAAGGATGATGGGAGAAATAAACCACACATCTGGAGGACCACAGGTTGTCCACCTTTCTTATAGACTTGCAGGCCCTGGGGTCAGAATCTAATTAATGTTGACTCCCACATTACAGGTAATCCTCATTTAGTGACTGTCTTGTTTAGTGACTGTTCAGTTACGACGGTGATGAAAAATGATCAAATCCTTGTGTTGATGACCTTCACAGGTCTGTAAAAGAAAGTCAGATTGTAAGCACAGTCGCAGTTCCACTAGGCATCTTCTTCGCTTAACAACCAAGTTGTTTTAATAGAAAATGCAAAATCAGGACTGCTCTCCTGTTTGAACGCCGTAGCATCGCTTCGCAGGGCGCATGCTTCTTGGGAAGCACACAGCCAACAGATCAAACTCACCTGCTTTTCCGTCCTCCGAGCCTCTCGCTGCCTCAAGAGGAAATCCTCCGCCAGGGCCACTGCTTCGGCACAGGTCTCCATGCCACACTCACACACCCAGCTCTGCATTTCTGGGGGAAGAATAGCCAAAAACTGCTCCAAGACCAGCAACTCCACAATCTGCTCTTTGCTGTTCTTGGTCTTCAGCCACTGGCGGCACAGTCCCTGCAGCTGGGCGTAGACGGCTCTCGGCCCGTCGGCCTCCCAGAAGCTGAACTGCCGGAAGCGCCGGCGAGTCTCCTCTCTGCTCAGAGCATCCCCTCGCAAGATGGCCGTCTTAACTTTCCCATAATCCCCTTGGTCTCCAGCCTCTAACTTCTCAAAGGCCTGTCTGGCTTCTCCGCTGAGGGCGGGCAGGAGCTGGGCCACCCACCGCTCCCTGGGCCACTGACAGGCATCGGCCACTTGCTCGAAGTGGCCCAGGAAGGTCTCGGTGTCTTCCCACAAGGAAGGGTCTTCCGGCAAGCCCAAGGGAGAGGACTCCACCGTCCTCAAGAAAGCCTGCCACTGGATTTCCCAGTGCTGGGCCGAGCCCTCGTCTGATTCCTCCTTCACCTGGGGCGGGACGGCTTGTCCGCAGGATCTTCCGGAATCTCCATCCAGAGACTCGCCTCCTCTGGGCTTGGCCTCGCTATCCGCAATGACCCCATGAGGGATTTCTCCAGCTCGCTTGGACCGCTCTCCTAGCAAGCAATCCGGAGTCCCTTCTTCTTCCATTTTCACCCTTGGAGAACTTTACTAAGATGGCGGCGCAGGGCAGAACATTCAGAGATAAAGGACAACAACCTGGGAAGACATGAGGGGAATCATGTTTAACAAGTTGAGCACAACGACTAAACATCAAAATTCTAGAGATCTCTTGCGCTGGCAGAATTATAAAGTTGCCTTACTGAATTTAGAGAGCCTGTAAAAAATCAGAGTTATTAAAAGAACCCCGTTCTTCTCTGTCTTTCAAACATGAAAATACGTATTGCGTATGCAAATGGAAGAGTGGACATAAAAATCGACGTGCTTCTTCGTAGTTTTTCACCCCTTATCACCTGGGGCTGGACGGGATGCCTGTGCGAGGAAAGGGTTTGCCTCCAGGTCAGCTGCCATGTGCTGTCAGGGGATGCGTATGTGCAGTGCTCGCCTAGAGCAGTGTTTCCCAGCCTTGGGACCTTTAAGATGCGTGGACCTCAACTCCCAGGATGCCCCAGCCAGTCCACACGTACATTCACGCTCACTGAGGAATTCTGGGAAGTGAAGTCCAGGCATCTCAAAGTTCTCAAAGCTGAGGAACACTGGCCAAGCACACTGCGGTGTTTCCAACGAACCGAAGTTGTACACCGAACACGAAGGCGGAGAAAGGCAAAGAGGAGGCCCCCAAGTTACGGACTCGGAGGTGATGACAAAGAGCGCCACGGGCCGCAAGGGCAGCCAGCCCATCAGCCTCGCCTCAAACCAAGGCTCACTGCCGACCGTCCAGAGAGAGTCGTAGACTTCGGGCACGTCAGCCGTACGTACACACACACATCGTACACGTGTGTTCGGCATGGCCGAGGCTGCAAAGACGGACAGCTCGGAAAGGAATCCAAGAAAACGCAGCCCCGCTTTGCAGCAGCTGCAAGTCGGCCTCGGGGACCCGCGCTCGACCCTAGCCTGAAAGCCTCGCAGACTCGCTAAGCGGCCGTCCGTCCCTCCGTCCATTTGCTCGCTGCCTGCGCTCGCCTTCCCCGGCCCCCAGACGGCACATCTGCCCCCACGTTCCCCAACCAGGCGCCCTCCAGATGGGCAGAGCGGCGACCGCCTAGAGCAGCAGCGCCGCGGAGGTCGAGCTCCGCGCCGGGCGGAAAGCGGCTCTCCGCGGAGCGACAGGCCCGCCCGTCCCGCCGGCGGGGGTGCTGAGAAGCCCCGCTCCCGCCCCGCTCCCCGGGCTGCGCGACTCACTTCTCCGCCCTGCGCGGCCACCTCCCCGACTCGCCGGTCCGGCTGCGGAGAGTCCGCGGCTGCGCTCGGCCTTTCTAGGCCGCGGGACGCCCGACCTCTCTGGATTTAACCCCTTGGAGCGCCGCACAGGCCCTCCGGGCAGCGGAGGCCGATCCCGCCCGCCGGTCGCGGTCTTTCCACGGCCGACCAACTTTTGCTGCCCCTGAAGAGAGAGCGAGCGGGGCGGCTTTGGGAAAAGCCCGGCTCTTCGCGCGGCCAGGCGCCTCCCGCTGGCTTTGCAGCTGCGGAGGGTCGATCCTGCCGCCTGTCAACCAGCCTTCCTCTCTGCCCCCCACCCCACCCCCAGTTCATCGTGGGTCACAACGTGTGGAAGCGTTCCCCAGATCTTAGCGAAGTCGACTGGGAACTGAGCGACGTCAAAAAGAATCTGGGAAGGGAGCCGTCGTGATCGGCACCGTTGGGCAAAAACCAAATGGGAAATCCGAAGTAGATTCGCCTGTAGCTCAGGTCTGCTGTGCAGTATGAAACAGAGCCAAGTTTCTCAAACTTGGCAACTTTAAACACGTGGACTTCAACTCCCAGAATTCCCCAGCCAGCCGTGCGTGCTGGGGAATTCTGGGAGTTGAAGTCAATGTATCTTAAAATTGCCGCATTGAGAAACAGTGATACAGGCCTTTGCTATTATGCTGAATCAGATACTGGTAAAATACTGTACACCGATCTCTCACCCCATTTTCCCTAGAGCAGTGATTCTCAGACTTGGCTGGAGAATTCTGGGAGTTGAAGTCCACTCGTCTTAAAGTTGCTGCACGAAGGAGCTGGAAAAATTAGAAACTTGGAAGCTGAATCTGGCAGAGTCTGACATTCATTTCTAATTTTGCTTTCTGGATTAATTTTCAGAGGCCAGTAGAGTAATCCGTTGGAAGACAAGTTATAATTTCAATAAGATAAATGTTGGCTTTCACATATGAAAATGTTTCAAACATTGGCTTCTTATCTGCTATTATATTATCATCTAAAATGTGCGGATGTTTTAATTAAAACTGAGCTTTCTATACTCAATTTTATTTTTTATCTCCTCTGAAGGAGGGAGTTCGGATGGAACATTTAGTAGGATAATAATATATGTAGAAGGGGGATTTGTGAAAACGTGCTTAATTGTAAGTTATAGTGTATTCTTGCAGCAAGAAATACAAATGCAGTGTTAGATCGCCTCAACAGAATAAAGTTTCTGAATCAGTGTTTCTCAAACTTAGGAACTTTAAGATGTGTGGACTTCAAGTCCCAGAATTCCCCAGCCAGAATACTGGGGAAATTCTGGGAGTTAAATCCACACATCTTAACATAGGCAAGGCTGAGAAACACTGCTCTAAACCATGGAAAATAGTTAATCTCATTCAGGGTAGATCAGACACAACTCACGTTAAATGACAATATTTTTTCATGGCAAAATATTGCTCAGTCTCATCCACAAAGGGTGAATTCCTGCAAGGTTTTAGGCAAGGAAGGTGAAAGCTTGGGAGTGAGAAAACTTTTAAGAATATGCTTCGATTTACTCATTCCACCTATGATATATACGTTTCATCATTTTTACCCAGCAGAGGTTCATCCTATGCTATCATTCAGGTGACCTTTTCTGACACCAGAAACTAAACAAAAACGAATTTTATTAGTACTTAGACGGGAAACCATCAGGAAACCCCCGAGCTATTATGTTTATACCCATCACTGTAATTCAGTTTTTAAATAATTAAATTAAATAATTAAATACAGAATCATATTGATTTGGTAGAAAAATAGAGAAAGCAATTGCATGTTTTATTGTGTTGTATCATCGGTCTCCCTTTTCAACGTAGTTTTCACCGACGCTCACTTTTTTTCCTTCTTTCCGTTGGGGAGATTTAGGTTTTTTTTCAAGGATGTAGTGTTTGCTTTACGAGAGCCAGTTTGGTATCATGGTTAAAGCGGCAGGCTGGAAACCAGGAACCCGTGAGCTCCAGTCCCACCTCGGTCACAAAGCCAGCTGGGTGACCCTGGGCTGCTCCTCTCTCAGCCCCAGGAAGAAGTCAAGGGCGAAGCGCTTCTGGGGGAAAAATTGCCCAGAAAACTTCAGGGACTTGCCCTGGCAGTCACTGCGGATTCAAAGGTGCACGAAAAAATTTTGCTCACCTTCACGGTTTAAAATAACATTTTGGGAAATTCAGCTATGATTTACTTCCCGATGAGCAGCAGGACTGAATTTCTTTGGTTGCCTCAGCTTTGACCTTCTTTTCTGAGACAATGGCCCGAGATGCTCAAGCTCCAGAAGATCCTCTTGCTGGCTAGTTAGCTGCAGCCCTGTGACTTTGGTTTGTGTTTGAACTTTGCTTAAGACCTTGCACTTTTGCTCGCACTTTTGTTTGCTCACTTGCTCAAACTCCTTTTGTCTTTTGTGCCTCTTGATAGATAATAAACTTCTTGTTTTTTTGCGGTCTGGCACAGGTCATTCTCAGTTCCTGTTGCACAATTTTGATTTAGAGGCAAGAGTTGTGTTTCGCCCTTCCCTTTGAGGGTGGCACCTTACAGGCCAACCACTTGCATTCAGTGTCCTTGTGTACCTGTGGAAAAGGCTCGTATCTGGAGCACTCTTGGGCCCAACCACAACGCATCGTCCCTTCCTCTTGGGTTGCGTATTCATTCTGGGTTACAACAAGATTAACTTGCTGAAGGCACCCACATTTTATCCCGCTCAAGTACTTTTTTTCACGAAGTCAATGGGGAAACCATTCGGAAAGGCCGCAAATTTCAATCATGTGACATCTCACTGAACAACTGCAGCAAAAAAAGTTGTAAAAGTGGGGGCGGTCATGAAGCCTCACTTAACGACCACACTGTTGAACAACACATTTTCTTATCCCAATTTGGTCACAAGTCAAGGACTACCTATATTGTTAATTGAGGAGGTACTTAGCATCTGTGTCATTGCCGGTTGGGGAATTGTGAGAGCCGAAGTCCACACACCTTAAAATGCCTACGGTTGAAAAAAGCTGGATTACTGTACTTGTCTTATTCGATTTTTTCCCGCCTTTGGGTAAGTCACTCAAGGGGGCAAACATACATAATACTTCCTCCTCCTCCTGTTTTCCCCAAAACAGCAACCCTGTGAGGTAGGCTGGGCTGAGAGAAAGTGACTGGTCCACGTTGGCTTTCATGGTTAAGCAGGACTAGTTGACGGTATCCTAAGCCACCGGATGCTCTGCCAGAGGCTACCAACAAGCATAACCTCAAATACAACCGTCCTTGACTTACGACCATAATTAAGCCTGGAATTCTTTCAAGTTGTGCTGGTCGCTAAGTGAGTATCATGCGACCACACCCAACTTTACAATCTTTCTGGTGGCAGCCGCTGAGTGAGCATCACATTCATGAAGTAAGCCCACTGCCGCAGGGAGCGTTTTGTGCCAGAAAGTGGAAGTAAATGCCGATTTCTGGCAAAAAAAAAAAGTCACGAACTGTGGTCGTATACCGTGGGATGCTGTGAATGGCTGTAAATGTGAGTGCCCAAAATGTAGTCGTGTGACTGCAGGGGACAGGGGGCGGCTCCCAGAACTTCAAATCTGGGTTGTGAGTTCCCTTTTTGGGGTCTGTCGTAACTTCGAATGATTGCTCAGTGACCGGTTGTTATGCAGGGACTACCTGTCCTGCACCCCTGCCTGAGATGAGTCCCAGCTTCTCCGAGGCTCTTTGAAGCCACAGGACGAGCGTTTCCTTCACCATCTGCCCTGAGAAGGGAAGACCGGATGAACATTGCCAGAGTCGTAGTCTTCGATGACGGTGCCTTGAGCGCACCACTGTCTCTTTCAAGGCCGGCAGAGCCGCCGCCGCCGCGCCCGGTCGAGGAAGCCACCACGCCGCCCCCAAGCAGCCTCTGCAAGGCAGGAGGGACGTGAGAGAAACTGGTGGCTGAGGAGTTGTGTCCGTTGTGACGGACAACCCCCATCATCCTTGGGGTTATTTTCAAAGGGGAACCGCCTGACGGTCCTCGGTTAGCGCCGAGCAAAAAGAGAAAATCTCAAAGCCTCTATGACCTCGATCAGTTTACTCGCAGGCAGGCAGGCAGGGCTACTCCAAGAGGGACGGACGGACTGGCAGTGGATCGCTTGCGGGATGAGCATCGCAGGCTCTAGCCCAGCGTTTCCCCAGCTCGCTGGCCGGGGAATTCTGGGAGCTGAAGTCCACGCTTCTTACAGCTGCCTGTTGGTTTGGAGAGGGCTGCCCGTCAGGAACCGTTGGGTAGCCGACAGCAGAAAAATCGAGCAAAATCTACGCATCCATTGAAAAGTCGGTCTCAAGAGGAACAGGCCAAGCAAAGGGTTTCCCACTGCAGCGGGTTGGCACTTGATTGACTTGTGGGTCCGCCACTGAGAAGGCGCCCCGCGTCTTTATGAGATGCAACAAGAAACACAACTTAACTGTAACAGAGAGGGGCCACGTACAGGTGGTCCTTGATTTCTGACCATTTGCTTAATGATGGTTCGAAGTTACGACAGCCTCGGAAAAAGCGACTTAGAATCTGTCCTCAAAGTGGTGACTGTTGCTTCATCCATGCAGCCACATGATCACAAATTAGCGCTTGGCAGCTGGCTCACATTTACAACGGTTGCATCTTGCGGCCACACGATGGTGATTCGCAACTTTCCCAGCCAACGTCCGACAAGCACAAGTCAATTGCGGAAACCAGATTCACTTATGCGATTCGCTTAACGGCCATAGCAAAAATAGTTGTAAAATCAGGTTTGGTGACTTGTTTAGTGACCAACATTCCAGTTGCCATTGTGGTCATAAGTCAAGAACTACCAGGGGTAGCCTGCTGAACATCGACAGCAGGTTTCAAGTTCGGCACGGCTTTTACGATCCTTGGACAGGGGTACAGAAAATACATATTTTTCGGGCCGGAATGCCGTGCACACTTACCCGAGAGCAGTTAAGCGATGTTCATTTCCAAATGAAATCCTTGCACATCAGAGAGCAACGAGCTTCTGGCAGACAAAGAATTCTTTTATGTCGAAGGAGGCTGCTAGCCTCTGTGTCTTTTACACCCATCGCACAATGCTGAACGACAATTCCCGTCAGCCGCATCTCGGGCCACCAGTAGCGCTAGGATAGGGTAAAAACCACACGTGCCTGCAGTTGTAGGTCACGGGCTCCCGATGGAAATAACGCTTTGGTTAACCGTGACACGAACACAAGGCTGGCTGTTCTTTTCCCCAGTCTTGGGCACTCGAGCGCCACGCGCAGTTCTCCGCCCTGGGCTCTGCAGTGCAGAACGGATTCCTGTGCCTGAAGCCACGAGCTGGTCAGGTCAACTCCTAACATGCTCCTAAGGGAGCCATCCTACGGATATTCAGCTCCCCTCAAGAGGGGAGAGCCATTTCCCAACCTCGTGCGTCCCCTCCCAGGCTCACTACGTTCCCTAGGGAAGAAGAACAGACTCGCCAGCTGCACGCCATCTACTGAAAGTTGCGTTTATTGTGAGAAATAAGTGCTAATGATCTGATCCCGGACTTCTACTCCTTGAGGGTCTTGCTCTACCATGCTGTCGGTCTCCAGGTACGGAGGCACTGGGACCTCAGTGTCTACCCCTTGTCCTCCATTGATGATAGGCAGCTGGCGTCTTAAGGCCATGTTGTGAAGCATGGCGCAGACCACAAAGACCTTCGCCACCTTCTCCGGGCGAAGCATCAAGCGTCCCCCCGTGGAGTGAAGGCACCGGAACCTCATCTTGAGCTGGCCAAAGGCTGTCTCCACCACCATCCGCGTTGTCTTGTGGGTAGCGTTGTAGCGTGCCACCGGCTCGGGGCCATCATCGGGATGCGGGGTCATGAGGAAAGGGCGCAAAGGATACCCAGAGTCACCTGTGAAGCAGAGGAGGCGAGCGTCAGCATGGAAGCATACCCCACCTCAAAATGGAGAGTTCACCCCCCGGGATGCGCTTACCCAAAAGCCACCCCTTCCCTTCAGGCCAGGATTCCAACAGCCTTTGCAGTTGTGAGAGCTGGAAGATCCGTGCATCATGGACACTCCCAGGGAACTTGGCCAAGACGTGGGTAAAACAACCCGACGCATCGCAGGTAGCCTGCACGTTGAGGCTGTGGAAGTTGTGGCAATTTCGGTACAACGCCGGCATGTCTGCTGGGGCTATGATAGGCACGTGGGTGCAGTCCACAATCCCAATGACATTAGGGAACCCTGCGATGTCAAAGAAAGCTTCCCGGGTCCGTCGGAGTTCTGAGTCAGTGGTAGGAAAGGTGATGTGCTCATGTACGTGGCGCAGCATGGCTTCCAGGAACGCATCCAAGCAACGGCTGACAGAGGACTGGGACACCCGCAGGTTGTCCCCTGTCATCCGCTGGAAGGAGCCAGTGCCGAGGACCTGCAGGGCTATCAGGACTTTTTGCAATGTCGGGATGTGCCGGCGACTTGCGGAGGCCCCGTCCAGGTACGGGGCCAGAAGAGTGCACAGATCCTGGATGGCCTGGCGGTCCAGTCGGAAGCGGGTCAGGCATTCCTCATCGGACACCTGAAGCTCGTGGGTGCGCATGCGGATGAGGCGGGTTCGTCGGGGGGGCCGCCGGCTGTGGATCTCAAGGTTGGTAGCATAGACTAGGTCCAGTAAGCCATCATCATCAGAGCTGCCCTCTTCTGGATAAAGGGGGAGGGGGCCCCCTCTCCGAGATTCCCCTGGCCTGAGAGCTCCTACAGGGCCAAAGAAGGAGAAAGAAGGGAAAGAAGTCGGCTTATTTTATTTCTTGGATTTATATGACGCCGAGTTTTATAGACTCCGGGGCTTTGTACACGCAGGTGGTCCTCGACTTACAACCACACTGAGACCAGACTCTTCAGCCATCGAGTGAAGTTGCCGTTACGCAAGACATCCCATAATTACTTTGCTCAACAACTGCAACCCCGGCACTCCAACTGTCGTTAAGTGGGTGGAGCGAAAGAACTGCCTGCTGTAGGGACTCAGCCCGTGTGGGGCCAAGCCCCTCCGGCAGGCCGTCCTTTTGTTCTCCAGAAAAAGGTCCGTCCTGAAATCCAAACAGGATTTTGACAGGGAGTGTTTGCAGCAAGGGCGTCTGCAGCCGGTCTTCCGAGGCGAGAGGCGTCGGTCTCATTTCCGGAGGTTGGCTGCAAATGCCGTCAAGGCTCCGGGCCGAAGTCCTGCTTGGGCTTCAGGAGGGACCTTTCTCAGCCAGCCCCCAGAAACCAGAAGGAGGAGTCCTCCCAGTGGGCCGCGGCAAACTGTGACCACCTTCCCCACTGACTTTCTGGGGGAGCCAGCAGGAAAGACTGCAAATGGGAATCACAGTGCTGCAGGGGCGTTCGGCAAGTTGTTAGAAGTGCAAAAAGGTTGCCAAGCACCCAGATCGCAAACACATAACTGCAGGGGCAGCGCGAGTTGGGATAAAAGTCGTAAGTCCCTTCATGGAGCGCTGTCGTAATTTTGAACGGTTGCTGAACGAATGGTCATTGAGTAAGGACTCTCTGCAGAGCGAATGCATTTGGGTTCCAAGTAACAATGCACGTTACTCACAGCCTAAAATTTATTTTTGAACATTTTTCTGGCAACTTTGATTCTTCCCCACGATACCCTCTATAAACCTTCCCTAAATTGGTGGTCAGCAACATGGCATCCCTAGAATGCCATGCCACCCCCAGGCCAAATGCATCACTGTAAAAAATGGCTGAAGCCGCACAAACTTGGAGCCATTTTAAAAACTGGTTTGCATTTCATCATCTCTGATACCCAGAAAGATCACCCCCACCCCCACTCTAACCAGCCTGGCTTGTTTTTTCTTAAATGGTTTGTCCTAATGTTTCCCCCTTTTCCTATCTCAAATAATGTCATACTCCCCCACAAAAAAAAAATCTCACATTCTGTTGTTTTACACAAGGATCCCAAACAGGATCCTCAGCTCGCGAACAAGTACAATTGCTCCTAATGCATTAAATTAATCCCTGTTTGAACAAGCCACCGTTATACCAGGGTTGGTTACTTGGAAGAAAGATAACGGCTCTTCTCAAACTGCCCACTCAAGTATGTGTGCACGGAGGGACAATCTGGGAACCTATCACAAGAATCCTCTTGATTTATAAAGGGATTTCTGGCTCCCGGAACAGTTGGGCCAAAAAAGCGCACAAAAGAGGCAAAAAAGACCGACAAATCAACCCGGGCACCATACCCGGCGACTTGGGCTGTTACCTAAATTGCCGCGTTCTTCGTCGTTGGCTTCCCGCTTGGTTTCTCTGAAGAGGGGCTCTGACGCAGCGACCGACGGAGGCTGCTCGGCTTCGGCTTCTGGCGAATCCTCGTTGTCCATCTCAAAGAGCCCGAGCACCTGGAACAGCAAAGATCCCGTTTCAGGATCAGACTGGGACACCGAAGGCGGGAAACGAAAGGGTGAGTGTTGCCCCAGAAGAGCGAGAGCCTCAGAGGCCTCCGAAGAGCGACAGCGGGTGACGGAAAGAGAAAAATCAGCAACACGCATGGAGGAGGATTGCAGGAAGTCCTCGTCGAAGGACGATCCATCCTGTTTAGCAACCGCTAAGTTACAACGGTGCTGAAAAAATAACATTACAACTGGTCCTTGAGCTTATGATCAACACAGCATCTCCGCAGTCACCTGATCACCACTTGTGAGTATCATGAGCAGCTTCTGAGCAGTAACATCACAAGTTGTGCTCACGTGATGTCTCGGATAGTGCGGTTTGGAGAATGAACATTAAGAGACAGCATAAAGCCAGCACGGCCGTGTGGAGTTTTGCTTAACAACCACGTTGCTCAGTAACAGAGTTGCCCGTCCCAATTGCAGTTGTTAGGTGAGGACCACCCATACGTTAAGTATTCAGGTAGCCCTTGTTGTTCAGAGACTGCCCTGTCGAGCGGCCACTCGCAGTTACAACAGTGATGCAAAAGTAACTCTGTGACCATTTATGACCTTCACGGGTCTGGAAAGGAAAGGAAAGTTGAAGCAAGATCGTAAGTACAGAATCGGTGTGTCGTTTAGCGACTGCCTCGCTTGACCGAGGTGTTGATCCCAATTGTGAGCAGAAAATGAGGACTAATTGCACCGAATCGTAATTCAACTGAGCCGTAAGCCAAACGAGATCCGACTGACTGCCCTCTGTCTTCGCATCCCAAAGACGAAGCAGCGCTCTCCGGCGGGATCCAAAGCTGCGCTTTCTCTGGCCCTGGGATGAAACCCCCTCCACCCCTCACACAGATCCTGGCTGTCCCCACTGCTGTTGGGTATTCTCCCAAGCTTTGGGGCAGGGTGCCTGTTGGATGGGGGGACTGATCTTCCTCTCGTCTTGTCGCTCATGATTTTTCCGCGCTTTTTTGGACCCGTTGTCGGCAACCCAAGAGTTGCAATGAGTTGGGTAGCCCCCAGATGGGAGGGAGGG
>JANHZU010005567.1:25951-36626 GCA_032468055.1 Acrochordus granulatus | reverse complement strand
GAATTGAATAAGAAAAGCATGTCTATTGGAAAGTGTTCATTTTAAAATCATTTAGCATATACAATATAAGTGATTCTGAGAAAAAAATGACACTGTCTTTTGCCTAAAAATTCTTGATTGAGAATGTGAAAATGAGGGGGGTTTGTTTTGTTTGTTGGTGTTTGCTATAAATGTTAATTATGTTTGATATTAAGAAACTTTTCAGGCAGTGAATTTCCTCAAGAGTGTACTGACATTCTTTGTGCCAAACTTACACATTATATTTCATTTGGGAAAATAGGATACAATAATCTTCAAGAAATTTTATTTCCCTTATTTCGCAGTCTTTAAAAGATAAATTGAACTGTGATATTCTCTATTCTAGAAGAAAGTATCTCTATTTAAAAAACACCTTCCTCATCTACTTGTCATAAAGCTGGCTTGTTCATGAGAATTTGTAGCAAATTGCAACAAAAGCCATTCTTTTATCCTCTGATAACTGATATTCAATAATTTTTAATAAAAGTAGTTGTCTCTAAGACAA
Source organism: Acrochordus granulatus (assembly GCA_032468055.1). Classification (NCBI taxonomy): domain Eukaryota; kingdom Metazoa; phylum Chordata; class Lepidosauria; order Squamata; family Acrochordidae; genus Acrochordus; species Acrochordus granulatus. The sequence goes on along the minus strand of JANHZU010005567.1, from coordinate 36,103 downwards.
ATGAACTTGATAATGACTCTTTATTTCCCAGTACATTTTCTTATTTCCACTATTATGATCCTCATAAAAGAGGCTATCCTGGCATTCATATAATTTTTTAAAATATTGCATTGCAGAGTTTCTAAAACTCCATGACCTCGTTTATATTGGAGAATGAAGAGCTGGGGATAGGAAGTGTGATGCTAGTTCTAAGTAGTTAACATAAGCAGTATTGGAATCCTGCTTCGTTTCTTTTTAAATCAATAGAAAAAGGTTGAAGCCACTCACTTCAAAATATTCTTATGAAGATTGACAAAATCATAAAATACACATGAAATAAGCATTTTACTACAACTACTCATAAATGTAAATCAAATTTATACAGACAGACATTTTTGTTAGATTGTTGCCGAATGTATAAATGAATGGTTTTAAACACTTGCTTTTGCTAGGATGTTGTTAGCAAATAGTCCTTCAACTTCTTTCTTGATTAGTGTGAATGTCCATCCTTAGACATTAGCACTTTGATGCTTGCTTCATTCTCTTCATAATCTAAGGTCCAGTAAAACTTTCTTGATACAAGGTGCTTGCTACAGATACTGAATAGTGCTTCCAATTCACTTTAAACCAGCTCAGAATGATTTCACATCACTTGGATATTCCTTCATTTTATATTTATTTCAGTTGTTATGTTACTTGTTCTTTCCATTGAAAATAAATAGGAATGTAATGTCCCATTTTGAATCAATCATTGTTGAGCAGAGGTTCTTGTGTAAGCTTCCAATTTCCCTACAAAATAAATATTTTTATAAGTTGATTTTGTGGAAAAAATTAGTTGCCAAATGTAATGTACTGGTGGGCAAGGTTTCCTATCTTTTTTTGAAAATACAGGAAACGTGATTATTTGTGTCAATACAGTGTGCTGGGTAAATTAGTGATAAGTCTAAAAGCACAGAAAGCATTATTTCAGCTTTTCTGCAATTAAAGATAAAGGTTTCTCCTGCCAGTCATGGCCAACTCTAGGGGGCAGTGCTCGTCTCCAATTCACAGCCAAAGGAGCCAGCATTTGTCCAAAGATGCTTCCATGGCCATTGGCCGGCATGATTAAATGCCAAGGCACACAGAATGCTGTTACCTTTCCCACAGAAGGTGGTACCTATTTATCTACTGACATTTTTACATGCTTTCAAACTGTTAGGTTGGCAGGAGCTGGAGCAAATAACAGGAGCTCACCCCATTATGTGGCAGTGCTTGAGTCTTGAACTGCCAAGCTGCTGACCTTCCAGCCAACAAGCCCAGCTTCTTAACTACTCAGCCACCACGCCCCTTATTTCTACACTTTCTAAATGTGTTACACTACAACTGATGTGATTCCCAATCAGCATGTCTATTCTGATGAAATAGGAGAAAAGTATTCCATTATATTTATAGAACATCACATTGAGAAAGCGTTAATTACATTAACATAGCAAAAATTTGCAGTTAATTACATTAACGTAGCAACCATCCCATTTTTAGAAATGTACATATTTACTGACCATTCCTTTTCTTTTTTACATGGATTGAGAAAGCCTTCCAGATAGAAAGTGAAATGTCTCCAGTACCATCTTGTAATTAAAGTCCAGTTGCTTTTTAAGAAATGGCAAATTTTTGCTACAGATCATGAAGTGGATTAATGAGAATATTCAGAGACATTACATTAATGTGTTTTAGAGAAAACTATTTACTATTTAACTGCATTAAATACTGATGATTGGAAGTCTCTCACTTTTGCTACCTCAGTGTTGATTTAGGCAAATTATGGTGATAGTTGCAAAGAATTCATTTAGTACAGTTTGATGACTCAGTTTAAATTCTTTTGGAAATACAGTATAGAAAAGCCAAATACTTTTCTGCGGAAAAAAAAAACTTTGGCTCACTGTTAATGTATCTGAAAATATAGGACTGCTTAGTTTTTCATGTCAAAATACTTGATAAGATGTATTAAATAAAATTGAGGGTATAATTATTTTTGAACTCCTTTATAGCTTTATGATAGCATTCAGTTATGAAAGTAACTTTCAAGTTTTATTGTGGATTCATTATTTTTTAGAGAATCTCAGATGCACAAACTGGAAATAATTCTGCTTTCTTTTAGTAGAAATATTATATAAATCACTGCATTAAAACTAACTTTGCAGATGTGTTGAATTATCAGGAAAAAAGTTCATATGTTAATAAGCCATCTATAAATCTTTATGGAACACACCATATCATATTGTAGTTACATCATAATGGATTGTTTTCAGGCATGCATTCCATTTTTAATTCCTGTATAATTTTTATTTAATGTAATAATAAAGGGGGATAAATTATTCTGTGTTTAACTTTTACTTATCAGCATGGAGATTTTTCATTTTTATTGAGCACAATGTATTTTGAATGGGCCTGCCAAAATATGTCTTTAATAAAAATGCAGGTTTACACTAGAAGAATGAGTCTAGACCTGATTATGAAACCAGTTGAAAAGTAAAAATAATCTTACTCATGCATGACTGACACATATGTGCACAGAATGTGGGACTAATTCCTTGTGTTCCTCCTTTAAGTCACAACTTCCATATACTGAATGGGATGTTTGAAAAGTTGCTTTAAAGAGCTATATTCAAAGTATTTTTCCATATATTTTATTCCATGTGGCATAGGAAAAACATCAGGCAAGGCATACTCTATTGTTTATATCAGAAATGGGGATCAAGGTTATATGTGTTCCAAAGAACTAAATGATGTCAAGGCTTACAATGTGAAGGCCTGCATTTGATACCATCCATTCAAGATACTAAAAGATACGAGTATTACTTCCCAATTTGTCTGGTGCAATATAGTTCATATGACTTAAGTCTTGCCCTTTGGGGGAATTCTCTACTGAATCATGCTGACTTTCCCAGATTAAGGAATTACAAAGTGCATCCTGGATAGTCCAATGCTTCACATGCATTCTAATTTCCCCCTTGAAGGTGATGTGAGGGGAAGAAGTGTGACCTCAGTCCATAGAGCTCTCATTAAAATCCAGCTGTAATTACATCCAAAGTTTCTTTCATCATAGCTGTTTCTTCTTGTTGATTTTATCTGGAAATGGTTGTATCACAACGCACTTGCATAGATTCTAGTTCATATACTCTCATTCCTCCACTTGACAGAAACAGCAACTGGTACAGACTTTTCTGTTGGTCAGTGATTCCTTATTTTTGCATCACAATGCTGGTTCCATAAATATTTATTCTAATCTAATTTTACTTATATCTGGTAATCATCAGAAAGCACCCAATAACTGAAAGTAAAAGTACCAGTCAATACATGCTTCAGTAATTTCCTAAAAGTGAATGCGAGAGCGTTTTGGATCCTTCTTTCTTGATTCTTGAATAGAAAACACAAGGGAGGCTTTTTGGAAGACAATTCCAAAGAAAGATCTCTGTGTAGATGTTATTTAGTTCTACTGCCATCGGTGAGGAAGGCCCTGGGCCAGTGACTTGTGTGGAAAGCATGCATTATATTTATTTTGCTCATTTCAGTTTAGTGTAACATGTTAAGAGTTACATTCTCTGAGTGCAGTACTTCATCCTATGGATATTCAGAATGCATTGGCCTTCTTTTGATCATAAATTATTAGCATCTTAAAATAGTGCTGGGATGAGCCACTATTATCATCAAGTGACATTTGATTGGCAACAAGAGCAACTAAGGCCATGCAGTTTGGCAGAGGTGTGTGTGAGAGAGCGCATTTCATTTCTGAATAGCATATTCCCAAAACTGAATGGGCTGAGAACAAACAAATCATTTACTTTTTAAAGTATAAAAACATTGTCTTTCATTAAATTACTCATAATTTAATAATATACTCAAATCACATTCACGTGTCTGGGAAATGCAACCAAGATGTTCTCTGAAGTTTGCAGTTTGCTCTCTGGGTTAAATGAACCTTGCGCGTTTTATGTTATTCTGCATAGCCCATGTTCTCTTTTTTTATTAAAAAACATACTTGCCCTGTTTAAATAATGGCTGAATATCCCAGTGTTATTATGCAAGTGCACCTTTTTATGTGCATTTTTATTTAAATTTTACCTTTGATTGTATTTATTTATATAAATAAAGCAAGCCTGAATAATTGTAATTTAGTTAATTGATCATAAATTTAGAGCCAGTCAGATGCATTTTTCCAGAGAATAAATAATAGTATTCTAGAATAAGTAATACTTTAGTATCTGTTTTAAAATTAATCTATCCAGAAAAATGCTCTTAGGCAGTTCTGCCTGAATGGAGTTTATGATGTCGTGCTATAGTTATCAGATTCTGAAATACTCTCATTTCCATTTCAACAGCCAAGATACTCAACCATGATGCATAAGCATCAGTACATAGATATGTGTTCTGCACTGGAACTTTCTTGTTAAATCTGAGTAGTAGGATTATTTTTTTTAATTTACAGCCCATTCAGTGTTATCATATATCCATTCATGCAACTTCCTCAGAACCTTGCCAGTTTGGGGATTAGAAAGCTTGGAGCCTACAGCAGCATCTCCAAGGAAGTCACTGCATCACAGATGAACAGTTCAGGGTTTCCAATACAAGTTAAACACAGTCACTAGCTACTGAATATGGCAGATTAACTTATTTATTTACGAGAGGCAGGTAGCAAATGGTTCATTAAGTGCTTGAACAACAACAAAAGTACAAAGCAAAGAGGGGCAATGTGGACAAAAATTGAAGAAGCTCAGTTTTAAAAAGGCCACTTTTCCAGCTACAAGAACTAGATACAGTATTTTGGATGATTTTGAATGCTGCTGTTTTAAAAAAATAAAATAGTGACCCAAGCAAAGCAAAATACCAAGGGAGTAAACTAATATGAAAGCCGGTGGTAGTTCATTTTCAAAATATAATATGCATTAGGTTGTTGCATCCGTTTTTAAGTTTTAATTATATTATGGGCAAAGATTTCAGCAACTGCGATAAGTGATAATATTTTTAGTCCATATCTCTGTTTCAAGGATCAGCTGTGTCCATTATACTCATTAAGGTGCATTAATGTAGAATATTGCACTACATTTATTATTTCCTCTCACTTCAGACTTGACGTTTTGAGGATTATATTTTTATCCATTCATCAATGCTACCTCAATACTAGTAGTTTTTTTTTAATGTAAGATAAAAGGTAAAGGTTACCCCTGCCAATCATGTCCAACTCTAGGGGGGCGGTGCTCATCTCTGATTCATTGCCAAAGAGCCAATGTTTGTCTGAAGATGCCTCCATGGTCATGTGGCCAGCATGACTATCCACCAAGGTGCACGGATTTTTTTAATTTAAAACATTCCATTTGCACTTCTCCAAGGCTAGAAATCAATTTTGATTATGTCTATGGTCTTTGCTTACATTTCTATATTTTTAAGAAAGGCATTGCTTAAATATGGGTTATGAAATAGTGTATATGTTGGGATGCTCTAGTAGGCTTCTCATGCTGTGGGACCCCTATTGTTAGTTGCTTTGTTCAAGAACAGGATCTTATTTATATCTGAATTATTTTTCCCTTACCAATGACAAATAGATTATGGTGAGTTATTTGTCAGAAATGAGAACAAAATCAATTTGCTAGAAGTCTTTAAATTTATTACAGCTAGAGTTTTTTAAAAATTTCACTATATTTCAAACTTCTTATAATGTTTCCATTTAAACTTCTTAATCAGACTTAGTGAAAGGATAAATATATTTTCTAGAGAATTAATATCTTTTGGCAATAGATCAAATGCGTAATTCAGAGTAATTTTTCAGCATCACTTCTTGACATCTTCTGTACACAGTGTTCTTGTTCCTAGATTTCCTCTCACATATGCTGCTCTGCAGTTTACAGTCGGCAGCTATTTTAGTCTCCTGTTTTCTCAAAGCATTGCGTACTCTCAAATCTAGGAAGGAAGCATTTTCTGGCAGTGCTCAGAAAATGGGAATCTATTGTTTGATATCTTTGCATCTTGAAGAAACAACCAGGATGTCTTGCACTGTCTATCCATTTAGAAATGGCCACCTTGCTTACAGACTAAAAGGCTGCTTCAAAAGTCAGTGCAAACCTGAATCTCAAAACAGTTTACAATTTTTCTAACAGTTATTTTATTTTCCAATGACATAATCAGTTGGATTCATTCATTCTGTCCATTTTTAATGGTTTCTTGCCTTGGAGCACTGCAGACGGTAACTAACAGCTGCAAAAAAATTTCACTGTTTTATATAAAAAACTAATAATATGAAATTAAATAATGTCAAGTTTTTAAATCAGTAATTATGGATACATTGCTCCAGTCACAAAACTTGAGGACAGTTGGGCAAAACTTGGGGAGGGTTGGGCGGCTTGGAAGCCAAATTAAGTGTCTATAAATTTAACCAATAACTACCAGGAATAAATTAAAATATACTTTCTTTGGGCCAGGTTCTTCCACAGCTGAGAACAATAAGATTAATAAACCTTTTGGAATTGTAATTCTTGAGATAAAGAGAAATAAGGTTAACTTCAAGTTAATAACTAGAGAAAGTGCATCTTCCGTTGTATGAGAATGTTATTAAGAGAATATAAATATGGCAAGTTACATTGAAATAAGCAGCAAAGATTTAAAAATATTAAGTGAAAGAGTAAACACAACGAGTGATCAATAAGGCCTATAACACTGAAATTGATCTAACAGGCCGAATAGGTTCAGGGCCTTTCAATAGATGGGGGTCAGATGGACCTACAGTACTATATTCCTCGACAAATAGCTTGAATATTTTTAAAGTAATGCTATCTCACCTGTTAATCTTGGTTCCTAAGACATATGTGATGGGTTTAATTGGAAATAAGAAATGTAATAACTATCTGTTACTGCAATCATTCTATTCAACGTGCTCTCTTTAGATGTATGTTCTACAATACAGGCAATAGTTAACCAATAATTGATTTTAATATATTGTTTAAAAAACAGGACTCTCTTACCTTTTTCTAAAAAGTATTACAAGAAGATCAAGAATATGAATCTTCAAGTTTTAATTTTAAAAAACTATCTTACATCTATTTGCTGGTTATGCATTTGTTCGAAATCCTCACAGGTTTACATCTGCTGAGCTTGTGAGGATATAAATGTCAGTTTATTCCATGTATGCATTGCAAAGCTACTTGGAGAAAAGGAGCCTTATAGATACATTTTTATTTATTAATTTATCCCTCCCTCCATCTATCCATAACCTCCATCCAAAGAGAGTTACCCTAAAATGAACTCAGAAAAACTAATTATGGAAAATATCAGTGATTTTCTTTATATAATATATCCTAATTCCTCTGTATCACTGAAGACAGAAAAATATTCTTATCAAAGACAATAAAAACACTTCCCAATTTATATTTAATTTTCCACAGGCTATGTATCCATTTTCATTACAAAATTAGTAAACCTGCAAAACATTAAGGGGACTTAACTGAATTCTGTGATATTTGGCCAGTTTCATCTATTAATGGCCAGTTGATAAAATCTATATTTGCTTTAAAATTCAACCCTTTCTAATAAAAGCCAGAAACAGGATCTTTGAAGAACAGAATTAATGCTGTGTAGTTTGAAACCCATGATTCCGATGTCTATGAATCTAATAGTCTTCCTTCGCTTTTCGTAGTCTTCCTTGCAAATGTTACCCGGTTTCATTTGGATATGAATTGTAGCTGTGAATATTACACACAATGGGAGATCAGAGTCCTAAAAGAGACAAACGCAACAGTTGCAGAGATCTGGATCCAGGCCTCAAGGTACACTGGGTGGTTACACTTTGTTCAGTGGACATCTTCCTGCAGTGGGCAAAGTACAGTTGCGCAATGGGTGTCTACCTGCAGTGGGCAAAATACATAGGTGCTCCATATGTTTAATAGGGCAAAGTTAATTCACAATCAAAAAAAGGAGATACCTTCAATTACCTTATGAAATAACTTGGAATACATACTAAACTCAGATACTGTTGTGTATTCCTTTTCCACATGCATACAAGCTCACAGTAGAAACCAAGCTAATAAGTGCCACTGGGTGACATACAAGCCCTAACTTCAGTGTGAAGCACAATATACACGCATTTGTCTGTGTGTATTCCCGCAACTCACCTTGCTTGGAAATTGGAAGTAGATTCCTGTCTATGTATGTACGTGTGGGTATACGTACTTCGTTACCATCTTTATACATGCCACCTTTAGACTGCATAATTCACCAAAATGAAAAAAGAGAATATTTTACTTAAGAGAGATGAAACATTGACAAGAAATCGAGAGCGTTTATGCCAGAAAACACCAGGTTTTGTGACTACATTAGTGAAAATAAGGCTGACAACAAATGTAAATGCCTCTTCTTTTCTGGTGCAGTTATTTTCTGGAATGTGAATGTGTTCACCTGAAATAAAATCACAACAATAACGATTTCTTACCTACACAGCAAATTAAGACTCCTGATTCTAAGGGTGCAGGACTGAAAGCGTGCAGGCTATTTTGGATACAAGTATTTAAGAATGTAGAGTTTTTCTTACTACAGTACAGGAGCTATCTATTCTGTTACCTATGTGTCAGATTACATGATGTATATTTATCTATAAATAGATTTTCAGGAAATCATTTGTTGAGCTGGCAAAATGTTGGCTGGAAACTCTTTTCTATGTGCACATGAAGTGCCATAAAGGTTTAATTTGAATGTGGTGATATCACATGTTGATAATGTGACTATTCCATCTACGCTGGGCCCCTTTGGATGAGGTTGTCTTATTAATGTGGCAGGATCACATAAATGGTAGCTAAGGTTTTTTATTTGAAACTCTGAAACAATTCTTCATAGTCTGACAGACATCCTATAACATGAACCTGAAATGCCAAATTTTTGTTCCAATGTACCAAATTGACACACAGTTCCATTTAGTTTCCATTGCTGTGGGGTAGGAACCTCTGAAAACACGGCATCCCAAGCAGATATATAGTAGTCTAAAATATTTATTCGAGTTTCCGCTGAACCTGTGAAGCATGTCAGTGTTGAACGTTTTCATCTCTGGATATAGCAAAAGATTTAACCAAGTATTGCAAGGATAGACAGAAAGGCAGATTTGGGTTTCCTGATAGATCTTTGGATGATTTGCAGAACATTTGCATGAATTTCCAAACTTAACTGTACAATAAAAGTAGCAATAATATAATTTATCTGATACCTTAAAACTATAGTCCTGCATTATTTTTTAAAAAAAAGGTAAAAGAGTTACCACAGCGACTATGACATCCAATAAATGTTGGTCTGGATGGCACTCCAAATCCTATCTCTTGCCTCCTTATCCACTGGCTAATTGCTATAACTAAACTCCCAGTCACCCACCGTTCTTTCTTTTCTAATGTACATGGCTCAATCTGAGCAAGGTAATTTAGATGGAAAGGGAGTATGAGAAAAGTACTACTGAGGCAGAAGGGCAACGATTAATGGGGAAGCCAGATAAATATGGAGAGGATGCACAGAGTTTTAATTTCAATCTATATCCTCCTTTGCACCTTGCCCAAAATCAACCATCTCAACTCCCTAATCGCAGGCTTTGCCCTTTTAGTAAAAAATAATTCAGAGTAATTTCAGTGGGATGTTTTCCCCACTGGTTTTACTTCCTCCGCCCTGCTGCTGCTGGGACTTGCAGCTGTGACATTACTGTCACCCAAGGAACTACGTAAGAAAAAGAAGCCTTCACTGGAGAGCTCGTAAGAGCTTAGCTGTTCTAAAAGTTTGATTTGGTGAAACCCGACTGAGCCATAAACCACGAGTTGCAAGAAATCTGTTCAGCTAACAGAATAAAGAAGACTGGTAAGATTTGTGTTCGGTCACGATGAATGGTCAGGGAGGTACTTATTGTACGCGGCTATATTGTTGTCAGGACGGATATGGAACTCGACAACAAAGGCTTATAAGCCTGTAAGTGCAAAATGAGAATTCAATGAATTGGCCTGTGAACAAAATCCTAACCGTGGTGTAAAAGTCAGAGACATGATTTTTTTTGTTCAAAGTATTGTTTTTTAAAAAGGTAATAAAAACTGCAGAGAGCAGAATTAGAATATTAGAATTTTTAATTTAAATTTACTTCAGATAGCTTTGATAGTGAATTGTAAAAAAGAGTAAATGCACTGT
>JANHZU010005567.1:10091-25851 GCA_032468055.1 Acrochordus granulatus | reverse complement strand
CATAAAAAAGAACATCAATAAATTATCAAATTAGCTTTGTCTTTATTAATGAGTAATTTTAAACTGAATAATCTTATATTTAAAAGTTCAATAATTATGATTAATAATCATTTACCTCTGTACATCTAAACATTTATTTTACCAAATTCCTTTTGGATAATTCTATAGGCTTATTTCATCACTGCATTTGCTGCATAAACACAAATCTAGAACCATAATTTTAGATTTGCAAATTGGAATGTCTAAAGAAAATTTAAAAAAAAATTAGTGACATTAGCTATATTGCACCGTGATTCGTATGATAGCAAAATAATTCATTAATAGCTGGAACATTCATTTACTACTGGAGGTATACCATACTTCCATCAACATTTTATGCAATCTAGGACCTTAGATTAACAGAAATTGAAAGGAAGTGTGACAGAATATAAATTAAAACTACAAATAGTAAATTATAAGTAATCTGATTGAACTTAAATGGATATACTGTGTAGAATTAAGAAAGGCCTAAGTCATATTCTCTACCATTCCTTTCACTGTTGGAAGAAATACAGAGGGGAATCCCCCTTTCTTATGTGGGTGTGTGTAATTTGTAGGTTTTCCTCTCAGGATGAAAAATGGCTTCAACATCTTATTTTGATTAAAAAAATGTTCAGAGAAGGAAAATGCAGAACTTCTAGAATTGTTTTGTATAATGAAAAAAGTCAACCTTTAGAGAAAGGTTAACACAAGTAACTGTCTTCACTGGGTTGGGTTATCCAATCATATAAATAAGACTCGCCAAACTACCATTCTTTGCTGTAAGAACTTCTGGAAAACTTAGTTCCAGCATTCCTGCTTGGGCAGCAAGTGGTCAGATTAGGTGAAAATACTGGAAGTTGTAAAATGCATATATTTAAAGATTCTCGGGTTAGGAAAAGCTACATAGGTAGCCTTCATTTAGCGAGTACCTCATTTACCACCCATTCACAGTTACAGTGGTGATGAACAAGTAACTTCATGGACAGCCCTCATATTCACAACCTTTGCAGGTCTGTAAAGCAAAAGAAAGGTGAAGCAAGACTGTGGTTTCATTTAGTGACTGCTTTACATATGATTGATTTACCATTCCCGGTTGTGGTCACTAAATGAGGACTACCTGCAGTATAAAAATGTAAAGGTTTCCCTTTCAGTCGTGTCTGACTCTAGGGGGCAGTGCTCATCTCCATTTCAGAGCCAAACAGCCAGCATTGTCTGAAGATGCTTCCGTGGTCATGTGACCGGCATGACTATACACCAAGGAGCATAGAACGTTGTTGCTTCCCCCCAATTTAGGTGGTAACTATTTATTACTTGCATTCTGTATGCTTTTGAAGTGCTAGGTTGGCAGAGCTGGGCCGAGTAATGGGAGCACACCTCCGTTATGTGGCACTCGGGTCTCAAACTCGGGCTGCCAACCTTCCAGCCAGTGTCTTACTTAGCATGGCAGTAAGCTTCTGCCACAGTTCCTCACATAAGAACGGAATGATAATCTACACCATTCTCATTGTGTGTTTGGAAAATGGTAAAATAACAAGAAATATCTTCAGATAATACACATTAAACTTCTGAAATACGCATGTTGTATAATGTTTACCAGAACCTACAAAAGCATTGCAGTAATTTTTGGTTAATTTATAATAAGAAATCTTTTTGCCGAAGCCATTTTTCATGTGCACTGAAAATAACAGCTTTTCTTTTACTGGGGTGTAAGATCATGGATTCAGAAATGTAATACAGATTCCAACTCATTCCATTTTGATTTATTTTATTAATATACAGAATTCTATTAACTTCCTGAAGCTTCAGATAATATAAGTCACAGGAGGTATTTTTTGGGTAAGGTATATAATTTTAATAGATGTGAACTCATAGTGAATTTAAATGTGTTATTAATTATACTGTTATATCTTTTTTTTAAAAATCTGTCTCTTCCAGATGATGCTGAAGTTTAAACACATTTATTCATGCATTCCAGCAGCTCCATCCTGATAGCAATGCGCACATGCCAGCCAAGAGGTATCAACCTTATGTAGCGAGAAATAATGGGTGGACGCAGAAGGTTCTGCACAGATGATGATCTGTCTGAATTTCCATAGAAAATCTAGACAAAATGAAATAGGAGAGCAGGGGGAAAAGAGTGCTTAAGACTTAACATTCAATCTGGAAATACTTTATTGCCTTAAATGACTGCACAGTAGATTTGCCCAGCAAGGTTACTGAGAGTTGTTTTCTTGGGGAGGGAGGCAGAGGAAGCCTAATTTGAATGGCCTGGGAGGGCAAAGACCAGAGAATGGAAGGGAGAATGCATATCTGCACCAACCTATGGTGAGCAATAGTTGCTGGTGGAGTACTGATAAAATGGCTGATGAAGTATGCCATATTGAACCTGCAATAAAACTTCCATGGCTTCTTGCCTGTTTAAGTGGCAAACATCTACCTTTAAATCCTCAGCTGCTTTGAGGATGACCTAAGGCTGACTCAGTTATGGGGTGGGATGAGATGACAGCAGCAACATGAAGACCCCACGGGGAAAAAAAGAAGTTGCAAGATTTTTTTCTTAGCACAGTTAAGTGTTCCCTGGAAAAGACCAGTTAATCTGGGTTAATGGAAATGCCTGAGATAGCATTGATAAAAGGAAGAGACAGAAAGGATATATATAGGCATATATGATAAACTAGGATGTTCAGAAGAGGTATGCTTTTACATATGTCTCTGTTTGGGCAGTTGTCCATAATGGTATGATAACTGTAGTCTCAAATTATATTTGAGTCAATAGAGTGGAAGGATTTTATTGCCATTCTCTATTCACCTTGAAGCTCAAACCTATTCGATGGAATAAATGCAAATACTGGGGCTTCTTTCAAAAAGGGAAAAGAAAGGGAAAGGATCTTATACTGACCCGATTGTTCCCTGTTTGATCCTTGTAATAAATCCAGTTCAGATTCTCATCAGTCCTGTACAGTACACTATATTTTGTCATCCATTCATCTGCATCACATCTTCCCTGTGTAATTATTCCTGAAATAACTTTGATTTCCTTCAGGTCAATCTGTAGCCATTGGTTTGTATCTTGGTATTTGGAGAGCCAGGCACACCTAGAAAAGTTACAGAAGGAAGGCACAGATGGTTAAGTACATGTCTTAATAAAGCACACATTTTGACATAGCCTCCCTCCATGAAGGACTCATCTTTAGAGGATGAAGATGATTGAGAGATGAATCTGAAGCCAGCAAATAGCCAGAGCTGGATCACAGTAAGCAGAAAGACAATTGAGGTCCAGTAATCCCAGCCTGACAAAGATGCCTTCAAACCACTCACTCTAGGATAGAGCTAATAGAGTTAGCCATAGTTTGGTCCCTGCTTCTGCCGTTGCATTTTTGTTTATCCTTGAATGTTTACAAGTGTCAGTGCTAGCTTTCTTGAATCCTGGACAGCTCACTTAAACAATTACTTTTCTCCTTCCTCTGATCACAATTGTCTTATTAAAGAAGGTACAAGTTTCAACTGCTTTCCATACTCAGATGCTTTTTGTGAAGCAAAATATTTTATATTATAAATAAAAAATATTTAATGATAAATGATGTAATTTATCACATGATTCTATGAAAGCCGAACTATTTCTGGAACACACACATCCTTTGAGGACAGTTCTGAGGGAGCTCAATTATGGATTTTGCTCCTTATTTCTGTGTTATGCAGTTATCTGAACAATAGATTTCCTTCTAGCAAACTCAGGGAATATCTTTGCCCTTTGGATCTAATAGGACTCAATTTCCTGATCTATAAACTCACACATTACTTGCTTTCAAAAGTTACCATTTGCTTAGCTATCATTTCTTAAATAAACTTATTTGGTAGGTTCACAAATAAGCAAAGCTAAGCTTATGCTTTATAAGTCTCAGTGAATTGGTTCAAATAAAATGCCCTATAAGAAAACCATATTATGCTTTATTATATGTTATGAAGTTGTCTCAGTTTAAGAGTATCTGGTGCAAATGTTATTGGCCCCATTAATCTCTTATGAAGAGTTCTTGAGAACTCAAAAGCTTGCATGTTGATTCATAAACCTTCATCTGGCCTAACAAAATTATCATTTCAATATGGATTTTGATTTTGGTTCCTGCTCTTCCTGCTTCATAATCAGCAAAGCTGCTATTGTTTTTTTTTATTAGTGTAATGGAATAAAGAAAAAATGTTAGCAAAACAAAGAAGAAAATACCTTAGGGATACAGAAAGAGAAAGACAGCTTGAGAAACAGCCTTCACAACACGATTCAACACAACACAAAACCTTAATGCGACATTTTATTTTGCGAATAGCTACCTAGATACCTCTCAGAAGCTTACAACGACAGAAACAACAATCATCTCTACACATCTTCCCACAGTAATTGTTAATGGAAGTAAATATTTGTTCTGGGACTATGTATGTATGTATGTGTGAATGTATGTGTATATATATATATATATATATATATAAGTCATTGTTAGCCTCCGTAAAAAGATTTTTAAGGTTTAGAGCTTAAAAAGGTAGAAAACATGTCTTGCAATGCAGTTTACCCAAATCCTTGTCCATTAAGTCGGGCCTTGTTTGCAGTCCATGAAGCATACCACCCATTGTACTGGTCTGGATTGGAACAGCTTATCTGATCTGGAGTGACAGCTGCTGATTCAAAACCAAGAGGCTTATGATAGGGGCACTCTATAAAAACAAGACATGAAGAAAAATCAGAGCAGGCTAGAGTCAAAAAGTTCAAGCTCTGCTGTATCTAATTTATCCATCTCTTTTACAGAAAGTACTACACTGAATTTTACTAATAGGATTAGACATTCAAAATTATTGAAATTTTGTTTCTTCATTTTCTTTTGGATTTAGGGGAATTTCTGGGATTTATTTTTGCACACTTTCTAGAAGGGAAGTAAGAGCCATGTCATTAGAAAATCACCCAGGCCCATGTTATTGTAAACCAATATTCTCTAAGAAGAACACTTCTAGCTACACATGAGTACAATTTGCTATTTTGTGTTGAAAGGCAATTGGCTAGCAAAGACTATAAAGACTAGAACTTTATACAAGTAGGTATTTTGGGTCAGTCATTTTACAACTTGGAAGAACACCATGGAGTTATACATCCCAGTTCCAAAGCCTTTACAAATAAACCACCATTAATACATTTTTCTTGTGAAATTCTCAGAATTAAAATACAGTAAATAGATCATAAATGCCTATTATTTCTCATTTCATAACTGCTTTTGTATTGGTGTCACATTCTGGTTCTCTGTTTTCTCTTCTTTTAATTTAGGTTATATCTTTAAAAGTCTAATAAAAGGGATATAGCACGGCCTTTGCAAAGTGGGAGGTCCTTGTGGTGAACTGGGACTCTCAGTGGTGGGAAATGCTGCCTCAATTTGAATGTTGCACTTACAAATTGCCGTGGTTTGCGAAGGCATTTTCTGAAGCTATCCCAATAACAGAAGTTGCATAGAATTTGCAACAATCACATGTGTAGAAATGTTAAAACAACAAAGAGTAAAAATGAGTCAAAACACCTCCAGTGCGGCAGGCTGCAATGTTTGCAAGCAAAACAAGTTTAATTTTAGTAGCTCTAATCTTCAGATAACTCTGCCATAAAATACTTAAGAGGTAACCTTGTGTTCTAGAAAATTGCTGTAGACTAAAAAGAATTACCAAACAGATGTCTGGGGACTGTCAAACCAAGTACATTAATTATTTAATGCTGCTACTATTTACATTAAAAGTGCATTCAGTATGAGAATGATTTTCTCCTCTTATTAAGCATTTTCCTCTATATTGTAGTTTGTTTACTACAACTTCTTTTTGTTTTCTTATATTCTTATATAATTGACACTTTTAAGAATCCCTACTGCATTTAGTGGAGGAAATATTTTGTACATAGTGGAGTTAAAGAACTATAATTAGTTTAAGGACATGTTTTTATTCCCAAGTCTTTGGGAATGTGTAGCTTGAACCAATCTGACCAACATTTACATGTAGAATTTCCAAAAAGATCCTGATTGATAATTGTGGGTACTATAGCCCAATTTGAACAACACTAAATGGAACAGGCTGGCTTGAGTTAAAATAATATAAAAAAGATCTTACTTACCTGGCATGCATTCTAGACTGTCTGTTCCAGTGGACCACACTGACTTTGCATTTTTTTGACAATCACATTTGCAGGCTTTACTATGCCAGAGCTCCAGATTGTCATCCTAATACAGGGGCAGAATAATGTATCAACTTTGCATATAGATAGAGTGAGCAGATTCTTGCTTGCTTCCTAAATTGCCATTGGGTTTGCCAACTATGCTCAAATGGCATCTTTCAGATATAACAAACATTTGGGGAACACAAGTTTATAGAGGTTCAGTTATAGTGATTCCATTCACTATTTAGTCAAGATAGCACTGTGCTCTTCATACTGATCAGTGCCATTTGTCATTATATGCACACACAGACAGACTCATACTTGAGTACAACAGAGAGAATGTGAGGAATTCTAAGTCCCGGTCAAGCCAGGAGAATGGCCAACTCAACCTAGAATATATTTTATCCTTGTTTCTCATCTCATTTGAGCTAAGACCTCATTAAACTGCTTTAGGTGAGCTAATGGTTTAACACAATATATTAAATCTTAGTATAACAGAAAAGAAAGGGTAGTTGTAGGAATGGCTGAGATCATAAACATATACACCTGAGATAGATGACAGAGAGAGAGAGAGAGAGAGATACAGACTGATTGGTATCTATCAATACCAATCAAATGGGTTAAGCATAATGGTACATGTGCCTGACCTTGGGAGACCAGGCAAAGAGATGCAGCTAAAGAAACTATCAGATAAAAGGCAATTGAGCCCACAGCCAGAATGTAGATGGGTCAAGAGGCTCAAAAGAGAGAGACATACACCCAGTTTCTTGGTCTGTAAAGGTGCCTGGGGAAGAGATGTACTTTCAGACTGAAAGACTGATGTCATCCTTGTGAGGTAGATTAGACAGGAACTACGGTCAGATGAGCTAATGCTCCTTTATTGTAAGGCCAGAGTAATAGCCCAGAGTCACTATTTGTAAAATGGGTGGCATATAAATTTGATAAATAAATAGGCTACATTAACAGAATCTTGCAAGCCTGAAAATACATCTCTCCCCTCCATCTCCTTTACAACACAAAAACCTAGGGAGGGTCTCTCTGAATCTCTTGCTCCACTTACACTCCAGCTGCAAGCTTTTTTCTGACTATTCCCTTGGTTTGTCTCTTTGCCTTGTCTCCCAACGTCATGACCACATATCTTTACAATACATGAATGCTACATCTTAATTCCATGTCTGCGATCTATTGCATAGATCTAATATCAATAAAACGGTGCTGATAAACGGGAATAAATTGAAAGATGCACTGCGGCCAAACATAAGGTAGATTATCTGCATTTCCATGCCAATTTAGTTAATTCTATATCCAATTCTATACATCATATATGTGTTTGTATGTTTGTTAGTATGCCGAATGCTGAATTTTTAGATTAGTAGGATGAAGAATATGTCAGGTATAATTGAAGGAAGGTAATCTAGTATTGCCATAGTTTTGTCCTTTTTATTTGTCTTCTTCAATTATCTTTGTATCTATTTTATACTGTTTTGTTTTGAAATATAGTTAATTGCTATGAAGTACAAATAATGAAAAGGCTGAGCTCTTGTCTGCTTAACACTTAACTTTCAGCTGCTTCCATTGTTTAGGAAGGATTAATCCTCTAGAAAGTTAAGATTGTAAAATTCAAAGTAATACAAGAACTATAGATCCTGTTTAATTTTTTAGCTGTTATTCAACTTGCTACCCATCTGATCCAGCCAATCAGAGCACTGGAAATGGAAACGTTAGACAGGTAGACCTTGTTTAGCAATTGTGTTGTTTAGTGACTGATCACAGTTACAATGGTAATGAAAAAGTATATAATCACAGTCCTTCCATTTATGACTTTCAGAGGTCTGTAAAGCAAAGGAAATCTGCAGTAAATTCACAAACACTGCTACTTTGCTTAACAAGTCAATCCCAATTGTGGTTGCTAAATGAGGACTATCTATACTTGAAACAAAAATATTGCCTGTGTTAGTAAAGCAATCAGAGGTTACGAAACATTAGAGATCTCCAAACAGTTATTGCTTAGAACTCTTGATGGACCTAGAACAGTCTATCTTGCTTATTTAATTTTTATTTAAACTAAAATGGAAACCTAGGAAAGGGCCCCCCAAAAAATCTCCATTTTGTTCAGAATGTTTTTTAAACTTGGCAATTTTGAGACAGGTAGACTTCAACTCCTAGCATGTGGATGGAGAATTCTGAGAGTTAAAGCCCATACATCTTAAAGCTGCCAAATTTGAAAAATATTAGTTTAGATATAGTTTTCCTCCAAACAACAGCCAACAAATGATTCCTTCCTGGAAAAACATACATTAGGATTGTGTTATTTGCCCAGACAACCCAATAATGAGAAGAAAATACTAGCAAAATTGTGGAGGTAATTTCATACCTCTGAGGGTAATTCTTTACATCAGCTTCTTAACCCAGATTGACCTGTGCACCTGTTGGTAATTATCTTTCTGAAACTTTCTTGGACATGCTATTCAAAGGAATTTATGACTGTTATAGGTTAACATTTGTATTAGCTTTGCTGGATATGAAGTGCTGAAATCCCCTCAAAACCTCTATTTTCTGCTTAAATGTAAAACCACTGCAAAGCGGGCGAGAACACAGCAGTCAGTGTGAGTAGGCGAGCAGATTCTAAACACAAGGAAAGGCACAAAATGTGAACACCAAGCATGTAATTTTATAAAAATTAGCCCTGTGGAGTTAGCGCCTGCACCCTGATGGTATCGTAACAAAGAACAGTAGGGGAAGGCAGAAAGCCACATGACTCACTTCCGTAGCAAAGAACCAATCCCAAAATTATGGCAGGAATGGAGGGAATGTGAACAAGTGGTACCTCAACTTTGCAACACACTATAGGGGAAAACAGCTCCCCGCAAATCATTTTGGTAAAAAAAGCCTTTCCAGTTTTACTGCAAGGAAAATAAAACTTTTTTTAGATCTGCTGCTGTATGGCTGACTTAAACTGAATCAAAATTATAAATCAGAATACAGTGAAACTTTGGTTTAACAGACTGCCTGGGTCTGCTGTTCCCCAAAGTCCAGTAAATTTGCTGATGCAAATGATATAAATTACATCATATATACAGTTTGCATGATGACTTTGTTAGATGATGAACTATGAATTTTGTTAGACGACTAGTTCTATGATGTCATGGCATCAATGATATCATCACCCAAAGGATGCTGGTTGTTTCATTTCCATTATTTCCTTAGAAATAAAATTATGCAAATTACATAAATTGCACCGCAATTTGATCCATATGAAATCCATTGCATTAAAGTCCAGAATATCATATAATTTTCTATGGGGTGGAAAATTCCAAAGGCACTTGTACAGCAAAAGAAATGCAAAAGACTTACCTCTGCGAGTGACAATGGCAGCATGACTAATAGGTGCGATACTGCTGCAGAAGTGGAAAAAATAGCACGAAAAATGAAACAGTCAAAGTACTGGATAAGGAGGAATTTGGCACTATGTACTGTAATGGCAAAAACACTAGAAATGGCTTTTCTCGAAAGAAAGAACATGAGACAGGCTGGCATTTTTTGCTGACAATGCAACCACAAGGTACTTTACAAGATACTCTCCAGACCAATAAAACCTAATTAACCCCAAGAGCAGCACAAGCAATTTAAAATAATGGCTAAAGCAAGATCTCCATTATATAAAGTTAAAAGACTGAGGTGTAATCCAAACTTTGAACTGTTCTATTAACCCAAAGAGTATATTTTTCTGCCCTGACTTGAATTCTGGCTTTCTCCCCCACCCTTTCTTCAAATGCTAAAGATGGCAGTTCTTAAGAAACAATTATAGCTCTAATGAAATGCATACAACTTTCCTGGTGGCAAAGAAAGGCCGTTGCCTTTATGTCAACGCTTGCAAACAGGGCACTCAAAGGGGGAAGGCTCAGAAAATCAAGATAGTGACCATTACTGAAAACCACACCTTTTTATGTGCATGTAGGAAGGAGCCAGGCTTTGAGTGTCTGGTCACAGCTGCCACCATAACTTTTTGATACTGTTCTCCTGAGGATGACCCTACTTGTGAAGTTCCATCTGCCCCAGACAAAGAGCGTGTGCTCCTCATTGCATGGAGCAAACAGAAAAGCCTGCTGATCCGGAGCAAACACAGCAAATATCCAGAATGTTGGACCATACATTCTTAGAACCTTTAAAATCAAGAAAACCATTTTTTACAGCATTTTATATACATATTTCAGCCAGATGCATTAATTCTGCTGCAATGTAAACAGACACCCTACATTAAGTAAAGCAAGATGGAGATTTCACTTGTATAGCCCAGCATCATTTCTGAAATTAGACCGAGGGTTAAACTGTAGTTTAGGCAAATCATAAAATTTTAAAGGCATGTATGGAAAATGCTCTTTCCCCGATAATTATCTCTGCCAACCCTGCCTTTTCCATATATTTCTCTCTTATTTCCACCCTTCCTCCTAGACACATTATTGTTTCTCTGATTTATATAGATCCTTTTATTTGGTTGTATATTGTTGTATAAGTCCAATTAATATTGAATAACAAATCAATTTTATTTTATATTTGGACAACTATCATTTTTGGGTTTTGGCAGCACAGATCTGGTATCCCTAGTTAAACAGCCAAAGAAAACATTTGCCTTTCTGCTAAACAGTGGTGCCAAATAACAGATGGAAAAGGGAAACACAAATAGGAAAAAAGAGGCTTGGAATAAAACACATGGTGCTGATGATGTGGTTTCCAACAGGCAGCTGTAACAGTTGCAGAGAAAATGAAAGGATTTGTGAGCCACAGTGAGTGATAATTGAAAGAGACCTCCTGCTCCAAATTTAAGCTCTTTAAATATAAAACCTGGTTATATAGAATCCATGCTATGAACTACATTAGGAATTACTGAGCTATCTGTCAACTATATGTAACCACATTATAGTGAAATCAGTGAAACATGTATCCAGACTATCAATGCCACTATATGGTGATGATATGCAATTATATAAAGATAAGATATAGTAGTAGCTTTAAGATACATATTTGTGTGAATGAGCATGTATTGAAGATGGAGAATGTGAGATCTATCAACTCAAAGCAGGCCAAGGCTGAAATATTTAAGAAAATTTCACAAAGTACTTTGAAGAAGATGCAACAAAATGTGAGAGAGTCATAGCAGAACTTTGTTTTTCAAACAACAGATGATTCCCATGTGAATTAAATGAGACAGTGGTGCTCTGGGATCAATTTGAATTGATTCTTCTGAAACTCCAATCTAGCTTGGTATTAAGCCCCAATAAAGACCAGATCTAGAAAGCAACTCCATAGGAAAGCTAGCACTACTTTTATTGACAATAACTCTACAACAGAAACTTGCAAGTCTAATTGTGCATGTTTTTCCTCTCATTGCTTTGGTAATAGAACTGTCCTATATCAGTCAAGGCCATCTCCCTCATTCTCTAAAGGTAAAATAAAAAATAAAAAGTTTCCCCTTTCAATTGTGTCTGACTCTAAGGGGCTATGCTTATCTCCATTTCACAGCCAGTCATGTGGCCAGCAAGACTATATGCTGAGGCGCACGGAACGCTGTTACCTTTCCCACCAAAGGTGTTTCCTATTTATCTCCTTGCATTTTGCGCGCTTTCAAACTGCTAGGTTGGCAGGAGCTAGGGCAAGCAACGGGAGCTCACCCTGTTACACGGCAGCGCTTGGGTCTTGAATTTGAGCTGCAGATCTTCCAGCTGACAAGCCCAGCATCTTAACTGCTCTGTCACCTAGTCAGCTAGACTTTCTAGTTAAGATGTATGGATGTGTAAATAAGTGGAGCTCATTGTTCAGGAAGTGAAAAATAAAGTTTGTAAATCTGCACTTGTCTCTGAGTCTCTGGATAAAAAAAGACAAGCAATCCAATGACAACACTTCCTCTTTATTTTGGTAGATTGTAGGTGAAAATCAAGGAAGTTAATTTTAGAACTCACTGTGAATCCAACCAGGTAATATGTTCCTCTCAGACTGGGCAACTGTTTCTGGATCTGAAGTGAGGAGAATTATCTATCTTCTAAAACAGCCCCCCCCTCCATCTTTGTATCCTGGAGGAACCCTTGAAATAATTTTCCCATTTCAGGGAATCCCCTGTATAAAAATCACAAAAAATATGAAAACTCCATGATATAATTTATGAAACCTACCAATCTATGTTTTACAGCATTTACAACAGCAACAAAGTGGCAGTAAAAATTCCATCGCTGCGAGTGCGAGCATTGTACAGCATGCAAAGTTTTTTTAAAAAAGGATGTAGAGTTTTTTTCAATCACAACTTCTTGTAAAACCCGAGTTCTGCTGAACCCCAGTTGAAAAAACTGCTCTAAAGTTTGCCAAAGTTCCCACTTGAAATGTTAACATGTAATGTTGGCTGGTGGGCCTTTGTCTTGGCCTTCCTTTTATGATAGACTAGACAACGGGAAACCCGTTGGGTCATCATTTCATAATTATTTCCTTAGTGGATTTCTGAATAACTTCAACAATGGTAGAGCTTCCAATCTACTTGAAAAGTTCTTAAAGATGCAGGGGATATTCAAAAATGTATCTGTAGATATTAGCTGATGTTTTTCTTTTATTATTTTATTTAAATAAATAAAACATTTAATTTCAGTAAAAATAGATGCACCGTTGGAAAACCTGAAGGGTCAGCCTGGGGACCGATTATCCTGCAGGTTCACCTTGATGATCACTAACAGTCGATACAGTTTGATGACACATAATCAATCATTGCCTCTTGTTGTGGTAGATTCTTATACATAATCTTAAAAGCAGTCATGTTCTTTGAGAGGTTAAGCATTGCTTTCAAAGCTAAGCAGTTCTGACAAAATGTAAAAGCATTATTAAAAAGACACCTTGCAATTACATGGACATTATTCAATCTCAGGAGTTCTTTGAATTATATATTTTGCCAATATCCTCATCTTTCCATCAATTCCATTTTAAAAATGACTAGTCACATATGGTTACAAAACACACTTAAAAACAGAATTCCAAGATTTAAGAAAAAGTCTCCTGATCTAGCAATGAAAAATGTAAAACTTTGTGTCTAATCTAGGAACTAATAAGAAGCTCACATAGTCATGGATAGTGGTTTAATGACAATCTATGACAAGTAGAAGTAACATTAGATGATAGATCAAACTGTACTGCGTACCTTCATACCAGAAAAGACACAGAACCACATTTCCTAGCCGGAAATACATCTTTGCTTGATTTGACCTTCCAGCAGTACCTGCTCAGTGAGCATAGTACAGCTCTCCAAACAGGAGGAAGATTAACTTAAACATAGCCCCATTAAGCACCTTATCCATGTTATCTCTTAGAGATTTAATTGACTATACGGTAGAAAGCTGAGTTCATTTTTGAAGGAATTTTCAAGGGCAATGCTTTTTTAAAATGATCTAAAACATAGACATGGATATAATGTATTAATCAACTGCAAAAAAGTTTCTATCTTTCTTTAGCTTTCTTTCAATCTTTCTTGATATCTTTTCCTTAATAAATACTATGTACAAGATTAAAAAAACAACTGAAATGACCACAGTTCAAAAATCCGGTGGATTCATATGAAAATACAAGAAAGACAGATACTATCTGGCACAGGTTAGCAATTAATGTGTTTTAAGAAAAGATGTGTCTTCAAATGGCCATCGTATGTGGAGGCATCAATTTGATGTGAAAAAAATACACAGAGGCAGAAATGGCTAGTACTTGTAGGTGAAACCACCAGGAAATCCAAGGCTCGAGTGGAAATTGAAAAAAAAATCAAAAGAAAAGTGTTATCAAGTAACTTTATGGACACTTAAGTCATCTTAATTAAGGATATCTTTGTTTTAACCTTATATTCAGATACCATTTATCAGCTATCCATCAGGCTGGAAAAGAGCATATGTACATACAACCTCTATATAGAGAACTCAAATCTTTTCTTACCAATTATTTTTTTCATGAAACTAAGAGCTGCCTGGTACTATTCTGCATATCATTCCAGCCCTTCAGCCCTTTCAATCAACTTTCTGTGCTGAGCACCCTATTCAAGTCAATGGCTATAACCATCTTCCTCAGTCACATACAGTTCCTATAATTTTCTGTCACTTATCGATTCACAGGACCACGGTCCTAGGAATCTTTAAAATGTGATTGCCTCTGGTTTGAATGGAAAGGAGCACCATGTTCATTTCTACTCTGTCAGCCATCTAATAGATTTGCCCTTGTTTGAAACAATAAACTTATTTTGGACCAAAGAAAACCCTTGGAATGGTATCACTCATGCATGTTCAACAGCACTTATATATGTAGCAAAAATTTGTGAAGTTTCTTAAAAAGCAACTGGACTTTTATTACAAGGTGTTATTGTAATAAAACTCCAGTTTTTTAAAGAAACTTTGCAAACGTTTGGAATTTTTGCTACAGATCATGACATGGATTAATGACAAATTTCAAACATTTGGCACTCACATATGTATTTCTCATAAAAAACAGAACAATTTGTTTAATAGTGTTTTTATTATAAACTGCAGTTGACACATATTAAAGCATGATTTACAAGCCACCCTGGCTATGTATATCTTATTCCAAGCTCAAACAAGTATTTCAGAATGACCTCAGCATCTGAATAAGAGTTTATAGGGTCAACTTAGAAGCCTTATTTATGTCTAAAAAATTCTAATGTAAACATTTCAGGGCACAAAATGATTGAAATTAAAAGTGAAATTGGGCTCACGGAGTAACCGAATCTTTGCTTATCACAGTAGCACATGTTTATTCAAGGAACAGCTTCAGAGAACCAAGAACCAGTCAGTCAATCCCAGGGGCCATGATTGCAATAATCACCCATAAGGCATAAGATGCAAGCAGAGGATGGGTTAGCAGCGAAAAAATATGTAATCCCTATTTAGCAAACCTGAAAAAAGTAGACTGGGAAGACAAGGGATGAGGTGGATGGAAGGGACAGAAGAGATCACCAGAATGTCCTTTAGGGAACTGCGGGCTATTGCCAGAGACCACGAAGCAACTCTTGCTCCATTCAGTCATCAATCAGCTGGATGACCCTCAAACAGGAGGGGGAATCTTCCCAATAAAAGAGAATATCCGCAGCTCAGAGTTGAACTGTGAAGCCCCCGGTGCGCTTCCTGAGCTGGCTGGCTTGCAGACGTCTCATTACCAAACTAAGTAGCATCATCAACGCACTGTTGCACATTTTCATGGCGCCGCTAATGTTACCTCACAACCAGGCTCTGAGAGCTCCAAGGGCTCCGCAAGGAGGTCTCTCTCTATTCCCTCCTGTAACGGCTACAACCGCAGCCCTCGGAGTCATCTGCCGAAGCCAATTTTCCGCCTCCACGCTCGCATTTTAAACGCCGCCTTCTCCCCTCAGAGGGACGGAATGGAGGAGGCGCGAAAGGCCCGCGGCTCACGTGACTCCCCCGCCGCCGCGCCTCTCCGGGAGCGTCGCCCGAGCGCGCGCGGCGGAGACGTTGCCGTGCTCGCTCCCGCCCGGCGAGCCGTAGTTTTTGTCGTCGCGCGCCCCGGGGAGCAGCCGCTCGCGCC